>JAGFPH010005161.1:58543-89812 GCA_018207615.1 Philaenus spumarius
TTCTTACTGAGCACGTATGGTCCTAGAGGAAGCTACATACTAAATATAATTACACTCCGTTCGGTGCACGTCTAGAGCCTAATAAAGAGTATTAGTGGCAAATTTCATGTTTGTAGGCCTCGTGGTTTTGGAGAAACTGTGATGAGTCAATGAGTCAATGGTATTTGGCTCTTATAATTATAGATATATATGATTTTTAATGACACCCCAAAACGTGTTCTAGGGATCATAATCGGTGCTCATTTGCTACTCCCAAACTTGGGTCTTACCATAAGGGCCACTGCAATAGCTCATTTTTCCTATGGAACTAAAAATGCTCTAGATAAAAACTTACTTTAAAGTATTAAGACACGTTACAGCGTTTACTAAACAACAAACAAGAAAGTTATAATAAATAACGCGGCTTAGCAACAATCAACAGTGTAATCTGCCAACGATTGATTCTTCAATATCAGTATTTATATTATCGCATGCCGTAAATAATCAGTTAAGAATTATTTCTTTTTGAATAGTGTTTTTCTTTTTACTAAATTATGGTATGCTTTATCAGAATGTGGATTGATTTCTCTAATAACATTAACAGTTTTGACAGCACGTTTAAATTAAATGCAATTAACAAATTATTTCTAACTAAACAGATTGTGTTGAAACTTGTAATTGGTGATCTTGTTGAGATAAAATACAAGTAAATAATAACGGTTTTATGCTTAAAGTTAGATAACGTCGAAAACAGTTCCATCGCTTTGTAATCACGCACAGTGCGTGTTAATGTCACCCAGCACGCTATGCTCACTGTGCATGCTGTAACACGTCTTGTTTTGACTTCACGTCCCTACAATCAGAAGTCATAATTTTAATTTTTTTTCTGTTTCATAAGTAACATTATCTTGTTATTGCATTGTGCAGTTATCAATATATATTTACAAAGTATTTAGGTGTTTAAACCTGCCTATCTGAAGTAAAAGGGTCGGGGAACGTTACACCTATTGGCAGGTTATACGTTTATCAATGGGGTCTGTTAGACCCGTATTTGGCACTACTCCAGTGGTAATAAGGAAATTAAAAGCCCAAAGCTGATGTATTTACAGGAAGGTACTGGTATTAGATATAAACGGTACCAGGAACTGGCACATACTTTCTCACAAACGTATTTAAATTATTAAACAGATACACTGTGACTTCATAATTGTAGGTGGGGTAGGATAGGTGATTTATTAAAGTAGGCGATTAAGTAGTAAATATTATTATTATCTAGGGAGAAAACTATTTGATCTTAATGGCCAAAAAACCCCAAAAATCATTTATTTATTATTATTAGCTGAAAGAGAATTTTTTTTAAAGATGAGGATTTTTGCATATGGTAGAGGGTACATTAAAAGCTACAAATAAGCCAAATTTTATCAAAATCGTTAGAGCCGTTTTTTTATTTTAAAATAATAACTGATTTTTAGGGTTTTTTTTTGCCAAAGAGGGGGTTGTTTTTCAAGATTTTTCAAAACCGTTTTTCGTGCAGGCCTACTTGACATATCTGGTGTAAATTTGTTTGAAATCGATCGAATAGTTTTCGCTTTAGATTTGTATACATGCATACATACAGACATACAGACATACATAAAAAAACACTTTTTTGACTCAGGGGCTCCCAAAACGGATATTCCCACAAAAATCTCAACATCGTTTTTTTTGCGATCACTATACTTTCTCTTTGCTATAGTATAGTGAGAAAGTAAAAAAATTAAAAACGCAAAACACCTTGCAATTGAAAATAATTAATTAGGACTGTATGACGTATTGTCGTCATCCTCAAGGCCAAAAGTGTCCCGGGTTCAATGCAGGCTTAACGAAAAAAATATTTAATTTCATTTTTGACTTTATTTTAGTGCGGTCGAAGCCATGAATTAGTTTCACTAAATCCATTACCTAAATACACAAATGCTATTACAACAATCGCGTTTGCTGATTTTGAATATTAACTATACATAAATATTCTGCTCACAAAGAAAATTTAAATAATAAGAACATATTCAAATAAACGGTACTAGAAACTGGCATATACTTTATCACAAACATATTTACATTATTATCACGCAAATGTGACCTCGACACTGAACACTATGAGAAGCGGCCGACACACAGTATATTGCACGCCAACCCCCGTATTGTGAGTATTTTCAATACACAATTCATTGCGTGCTTCGCACACCAACCCTCGTATTGGGAGTATTTTCAACATACAGTGCATTGCGTGCTTCGCACGCCAACCCCCGTATGTAACCCCAGCTCTGACTTCATAATTGTATTAAAGTAGAAGAGGGGATAGTTTATTAAAGTAGGAGAGTAACTAATAAGTATTATTATTATTATTATTACCTAAAGAGAAAACTATTTGATCGATTTCGAACAAATTTGCACCAAACACGCCAATTATGCCTGTATAGATGCACGAAAAAATGTTTTGAAAATATTGAAAAACAACTTCCTTTTTGGTAATAAAACCACCAAAAATCAGTTATTATTATTATTATTATTAGCTAAAAGAGAAATTTTTGAAAGATGCGGTTTTTTGCATATGGTAGGATGATAGGGTACATTAAGGGGTACAAATGAAGCAAATTTTATCAAAATCGTTAGAGAGTTTTTTTATAAAAAAATAATAACAGATGTTTTTGGGGTGTTTTGGCCAAAAAGAGAGTCGTTTTTCAAAAAATTTCAAAACATTTTTTCGTGCATCTATACAGGCCTAATTTGCATGTTTTGTGCAAATTTGTTCGAAATCGATAGAATAGATTTCTCTCTAGCTTTGTCTACATACAGACATACATACATACAGACAAACAGACAGACATTTTGTAAAAACCACCTTTTTGGACTCAGGGGGTCCCAAAACTGATATTTCCACAAAAATCTCAACATCGATTTTTTGTGATCACTATACTTTCTCTATACTTTAGTATAGTGAGAAAGTAAAATAAACAATTGATAAATTAATAAACACAAACAGTTATTAAGATAGATAACATTAAAAGTTTAATTGTGATTGAAAAGTCTAACAATCAAACCACATCACGCAAATAAACAAAAATCTAAAAACATTTCACACAGTTGCAATAATGAAGAAATTAAACAAAGTCATCACCAAAAACACTAAATTACACATTCCTCAACTGTTCATCCAGAAAATGTGTCCACAACCTTGATTTGAACAACAACAGCGACGAATTGTCTGTGCTTGTGTTATGTTGTTCATTAGAAATTCAAATACTGTGCAGGGATATTTCTGCAAATTTAACTCAACAAATTTAATTAACTAAACAATACGAACGAATTATTCACAATTATTGCATACCATAATTTTAAAATTATCTGAATAGACTCTTGATCTAATTACATTTGAAAACTAGTGGTGCGTTGTGAATAGAAGTGCATCGAATTAACCCAAAACAAAAGGAAATGTCGTTCTACATCAGATAACAACTGCATAGCAAGCCAATGAGACTGCGCTTGCATTAAGTAATGCAATACTATAATACACAAATTTATACCTTCATTATTTCTCCTTGATTAAGTATTGTAAAACATTTGGTTTGAGTGGAGTAAAAGAAACTGTTAACATTATAGTAATACATTTTTGTAAATACATTGTAATGTTCGAAACTATTGATTTATATCTTTTAATGTTTGAGTGATAAAGGTGCCAAGAAGAAAACACACAATTTATACAAGTTACAACTCCATCCGAAACTCTACCAGTGAACAAATTTATTAAATTTAAGAAGAAATGTACGTCCCATATCAACCCAAGTTAATTTTCTCATCTTTATGTACCTTTTCCTCAGGAAGTATTCGACCAAGCCTTATGAAATTTTCAATCTAGAATTATTAATGAAAACTTAAAAGTAAATTTGACATGGCTTTTTTACTAAACCTTCAAATTTTACCAGGTTTTTATCATGCTAAATATGTTTTTCTCACATAATTATAGGCCAACAATTATAATTATAGTTCAAGCTATGCAAAACAATATGTTAGATATGTGGTACAAATTTCAGGAGGATCCGTTTAGTACTTTTTGAGAAAATGGAACATAAAATAAAAAATCAATTTTAGGAAAACGCAAAAACTAACCAACGTTAGTTTATTAAAACAATAACATTCAGTATTAAGGGTTGCATTGCAGTATACATCCATCGATGTATAAACACACTGGATCGCTTGATGCGTGTATTTAATACGGTCCGGCCAGCCTAGCCGCTTCCCCCACCACTGGTGGGACAGTAACAACACGTGAAGCATTCAAAGCTAATGCAACGTCCACAAATGTTTTAATTTATTTTGCTCAGATTCAACAACGGCACCAAACATTATTTGTAAAATAATCATTTTAATTTCTAAACAATATTTAATTTTTATACAGTATGTAACACTTATTTTTGTAGTAAACTAGTGGACCCAGCAGTGCTTCGCTATTGCTTGATTTAAATTAAAGGTTATTAAAGTTATTCCATTGTATTACATCGACTTAAGTGATCGAATTGCAAAATGGTTTTTATGCCACAAGAATATACTACACAAATTTAGGTCTATAGTTTGTAAACCTTTATAGATAATACAGTAAACCTTTTGTTTGTTTTTACCTAATCTAAAAAAACTGATAGTTGTGATGAATTGTAAAAAACCTGATTCTAAATTAGCCCAATTGGTTGGAAATAATCGTGTTTTGGTTCATTGTAGGCCTAACCTAAAATTATGTTCAGTTTTTGATGCAAATCAGTTGTTTTATATATAATATGTAACAACCAATGTTTGAATTGAATTAAAATATAGTAAGCATTTTTAGTTGATTTTTGTTTTTATTTACTTTAAGTTGGTCAATCTAACCTATAAAGCTGTTGGTTTTGAAAAAATAATAAACTGATTACAAATTTGCTAGTAAAGTTGCTGTGGTAATGAATGTAAACAAACATGTGTTACTAAGCATTTTATACGAACAGCTGATTTTGTGCGCTATGGTCTTGAGTCCATACAAAAGAGGCTGTTTAGTTTTTTTCTAAATTTGAAACTTTTTCGGAAAACTTTTAAAATTTTTCTTTATATGAAAATCTAGTTCGGACTATTATGAACATTTTAAAACAAAAAAATAGCCAAATTGGTCCAGCCGTTCTCAAGTGATGCGCTTACAAAGGAACAGCAATTCATTTTTATTATATAGATTAACAGTTTGTGTTTAAACTACTATTATTATTGTTGGATAAGGATAAGGAAAAGTTTAGGGAAAAATAAAGTGAACCAAAACCATAATGAAAAACATGATCTATATTAGCATTTCAAACTGCATTTTATTTTCATAAAAGTAGGGATACCTATACATTACACTTTAAACATTGTTAAATAAAACAAGTTTAGTAAGTTTTTGACGCACTCCAAGCTTTGTAAATGTAGCTCGCGATGTTTTGAAATGTTACAAAATTCCGTTAATATGTATAATAATTTTATTTACTATTATTTACTCGGCCCCTGATCGCTTCGCTCGCCAAACCCTGCGGTGACATATGGTGATGCCAATGCAAACTACAAAATCTCTAATTATGTTCATAATTTTAAGATTTTTCCATTTTTCATTTTTAACCCCTTTAAAAAAAATAAAAATGGCAGCCGGACCGGTTCTCTCAGTGTAAGCTTTTTTCCAAAGCCAGTTTGTGGCTTAACTGTATTTAAAAATTAATATTTTGCGGGTAGCAAATTAGATTTTCAATAAAATTGTATTCTTGATTTTTTCCGTATCTCAAACGGTAGGCCTATGCTCACAAAATGACCGTAAACTTCAAATTTGTAAAAAAATCGTCCAAGTTTATGTATTTCAACCATTTATTCAACACGTTTATTCTAAACCAATTCAAAAGTGTTCCATAGTTTTTTTGTAGATAAAAAAGTTCAAAGAATTCCTATATTATGCCAGTTTTTCCAGTAAAAAAAAAAAACGATTGAAGTAAAATTAACAAAGTTATTAGCTCAAGAAATAAGCATGTTTAGTAACGAAAGGAAAAAGTTCAACTTTAGGCCTTCATAAAAAGTAGTAGACATTGTTTGTAATTTTTTTCATAAATGTAAAAAAGTTTCGTAACTTAGTTCTAAAATAGAACTGTATAAAAATATTGATCAATTTCAAATTTCTTATTTTGAAAACACCATTTTTTATGTTCCTACTACAAGACTGCTAACAAAACTAGGCTTGTTTTGAATAGTAATTTAGGAATACTATATCCTCTGCCCAAAAATGACATATTATTATAAAAAGTGTAGAGGATAAATCAAAGAATTGAACTGTATATAACAACAACGAACAACGTAACGTGTATCACTGTCTATCTATCACGCTGCCCACCGCGGGTCTAGCCCACCAGTGGAGGGGGAAGCTCCACGCCGGCCGGCTCGTTTCTCGAACCTTTCAGACTACTCAGCGCGCAATCCAGTGTGTTTATACATCGATGTATACATCTAGCGAGAGGGGAAGGGGCTAGATAGGCAATACGTAGCAAGAAACTAAAGTGTTGATTTGTTGTCAGTTTTTCAAAGTCAATTCATAGCCGAGTTTATAGCTTGGCATCTTCCTGATCAGAAGATATCGTGTCAGTTTGGAAGCGAGGCAACCACCGTTTGCTTTACTTCCGTCTTCCTACCCTCAAACCACAGATATGAAAAGTTACCTGGTCTAGCCGAGATTCGAACCCGGTATCTTCTGATCAGGAAGATGCACCGATATCTACTCGGCTATGGCTTGCCTTTGAAAAACTGACCATTAAGATGTTGTTTTTTCTGTAGTGTTTACCAAAATTCTTGCTTAACTAAATTGCCAGTTCCTACTCTGTAGACATACCAATACAGTGATATCAGTCACAATGTTCAAGAACCGAAGAAAATGTAGAAACAAACACCTTGGACACCTTCAAATTGATAAAGCTACTCGGTGAAGGTGCATCTTTCTCTAAATGCTATCTTGTACAAACGGAAAAACTGAAATAAACGTTATGCTTTTAAAATCATACCTTTATACAAATTTGAAAGTAAAACAATATGGAGTTTGTTAAAAGAAGTTGTTAGATTATACATTCGACTGTATATTGAAACATAAACATTCGTCAAATTCCATCAAGCATTCGAGGACGTTTGTTTGATGTACACGCTTCAGAAACCTTGTATGTTATGTTTAGAGGAAAAGGAAATATATTACTGCAACTGAAGCTAGACATTATGTCCGGCAGATTCTAGCCGGAGTCGAGTATCTTCATTGTATACAAGGTTTCTGCAGCATGTACATTAAACAAGAGTCCTCAAATAACGATAGAATGTGACTACATGTTTATGCTTGTAGGTAGAATATATAATAACGTCTCCTTTTATCAACCTCCATCTTTTTTACTTTTAAATTTATACTAAGGTATGATTTTTCAAGCGTAAAGTTTAATTCGGTTTTTCTGCTTAACAAGATAAAATGTAGCAAAATCGCGCACCTTTACCTAGTGCGTAATTTGAAGGTATTCAAGGTGTTTGAATCTACAACTTCGATGGGGACTTGAACATCGTGACTGATTTTACTGTACTCGTATGTCCACATGAATGGGAAAAGCTAATTTAGTTGAGAACATTTTTTTTGTAAACACTACAAAATAACACTGTCGTTTCCTAGCAACCCTTGTGCTTTTTTTTACTCTTAACAATGTAAATACAGTTGATTCATTGTTATAATTCACAAGGATCAGCAAATAGTATAATATTTATACATTTTCGACAAAAGTACAAATTATTATTTTTTGTAAGTTACAAATACAAACATTTTTTTTAAAGTTACTAGTAAAATTAGCAAATTACAAGATTTAGGATAATTATTTAGATGATTTCTAAAACAATACTATTATATTTTGTTTGTGAATTATTAACATAAGTTTCCTAATTAAAATAATGGATTCAATCAAAGAAAGACTGTTAACCTGTCATATTCGGACTAATGTGGCGACCGGTCGATAAGGACATGGAAAATCCGGATTTAGCAAGGTCGTTTATAAATAGCCAAAGGGTCCGAAAAAATTAAAACCATTATTGTTTAATACTATTTTTAGATGTTTCAAGTGGTTTTTACTTGTATTTACTTTACTAAAATGTACTATATAGGCTAACAAATTGAGGTTCTGTAGACTATTGGCAATGAAAAGTAAACCATAAAAGAAAACAGTTTACGTTGTAAAAACACAATTTACATTATTACAGTACAGTAATAAATATCTAAAGTATGTACGTACAGTGCTGAAACAAACTAACTTTAAAAGAAATTACCGGTAGGCCTACAGTTTGGCACATTAAAACATAAATTAAGTTTTACTTACAGTACCGTACAGGAACGCTAATGGTTACATTATTTTTTTTAACTATTTTGATTTTCGGCTGCTTTACACACTGTACATGTTTTTTGGAAGCCATGTCCCTCAATCTTCTCAAAAGCATCACTTCGGTTTCACTCGTTTCATCTTGATGTTCAACATAACTTATCAGAGACAACGTTTCAAAGTCACAGCTCGATAAGAATAGACTATTGCGCGTTTACAGTTTAGTTGATAGCATTGGCTTTGTGGAGGCTTGCCGTGCTACTACCTAACCTAACTACATCGGCTCCTATTCACTACCACATTGAATTATGAATATCCTTGTCTCAGTGTTTAATTCAAGATTCAAATTTCTTCATTTCAGCAACGTACCTTATGTTTAAGTAAATCCCATTACATTTTCCTAATAACTAGTTTAAATGAGTTTTATGAGGTTGTGATATTTTTATGCTGGCTACAAGCGTAAGATCTCCATTTGAATAGCAATGAGGGTCCGGATGTGACATGTCGTACTGTAATAAACTATTCTTAAAGGAAAGATAATATTTTATTACTTCCTCCATTTTCAAAAGATATTACACAATAAATGTAAACTTTAAAGACAGTCCAAGTAATGTCTCAGCCATATTCAAAATTCAATGAAAATTTTCCCAACATTCCTACAAAATAAAATGGCTTTTATTAATTAATTTCGGAAAAAAAAGTAAGTACCAAAAAATTTAAGTATTTCATACTTCAATATTTGAAAAGCGCGTTCTTACACTTTTATCAAATCAATTCAAACGTTACCAAGGCCGTAGTCAGGAAAACTTTTCGGGGGGGTCAGGTCAGGACCGGGGATTTGAAGGACCCGTATTGGGAGTACTTTCAATACAGAATGAATTGTGTATTTTGTTAAAGTATATTTGTAGAACCTTTATAGTTTTCTTATTTAATAGATCAGATCAAGCTCACAAGAGAGTAAGGCTGTAACCTACTGCATCCATGTGTATTGTACGTTGTAGTTTAATCAAGTAAAATCTAAATATCAGTATGCATGCAATGCACAATAATGTAAAATATGTTGTTGGATTCTCTGTTGTGTCCTCTACTTTATAATTTAATTTGCACTTTTTAAACTTAGTATTAATTTTTACTAATAAATTTTGGGATTTCGGGAGGGGGGAGGGTTGACACTTGAACGTACCACAGTATCATTAAAACATTCATCTGTAAACGAGATGTATTGTAATCTCAGCTGTTTCTTGGTATTTAACTTTTGATGATTATAATGCGCATGTGAGGATAAAAAGTGGGAAGACCGCATTTAATTAAAAATGTTTGAGTGCTTATTAATGTCATTACGCTTTAAATTTTATTGTAATACAACGATGTCGTTATTTTTTATTCGTGAGATTTCGTACAGCAAAATACATCAATCTTAAAAAAGCCTACAAATAGTGTAGCAACATTCAACTATAAAAATATGCCAACAAATTTAGTTTGATTTTCGGATCCAACTTAAATTTGTTTAATTTTTTAAATATACATACACAGATAAATAATGTAGTAAAAGAATTCGAAACATCCCAAACCGGAGACCAGGTATCCATATTCAGTCAGCTTGGATCGTTTGTTTTACTTCCGCCCACTTCCCTCCAATCAGCAATGTGAAAAGCTACCTGGTCTCTAGCCGAGATACAAACCTGGTACTTTCTGATCAGGCAGAAATCACGCTGTCCTCTCGGCTAGGCCTGGCGTGAAAAATCCTGATAAATTAACAACACTTTATTAAATTAACAAGGTAAAACGAATACATTAGCACTATCTAGGAGTCGTTATAACAAGCTAGTTTCGTTTACACCCAATCTAAATCTGTATGGATCGTACTAGCGGGAGATTAAATAAATAGTTTAGTTAAAAATAAAATATGATGCTATATTGCCTACACAACCCCTTCTCCTATCGCTTTATATTCCATGCTGCAACAAGTCAATTCGCAACCGGGCATAATCTGAGGTTAAAAAAAATAAATAAAAAAGTGATGGAAATAAAAACTTGAAACTGCCCAAAAATATAGGCCTACAGAAGACAAACAAGACGTTCATTCCATACACGGTTCAAAGAGCCCCTCCCTTTATCCACATCAAATAGAATACAAATTTGCAACATCTTATATACTCCAACCACAGATATACAGATATATAAAATATAATTTAGAAATAATACATAAATGAAGAAAAGGAAGCGTAATGAACGCCAGAGAGAATTCGAGATCTACAAGAAACAAAAAACAATTAAACATCAAGTCCCAATTCCACTCACATACTATTTTATTTGATATACTACATGAGCTGGACAACCATACCATGATGAATCTAATCTACCAACAAAGATAACCAACTACTGAACTGAACACGGTAGATGTGCCGAATGTCTTCTGCCGCAATCTATATGGTGTACTGTGCATTTGTATTTTTATGTAGCCTATGTATGTATGTTTAAACGTTTTAATGTTGAAAAATTTCCCAGTGTGCGAACAGCTAGAAGTTTGAAAATGACCGAATAAAAATAGTCGAAACGGCCGTCATATAACAACCACGGAAAATAATGATTGTCCGACAGATCGTTAATAAGATAAATATGTTTGTAAACAAGCCAGTTAGGCTACCACAAATAAATATCCATATAAATTTGTTACGATTTCCATAGTACCTTAAGACTAGCTTTGCAAAAATAAGACACAGTGCTTTTATATTTGTAACTGTAAATTAAGTTTGAGTATTAACTTAAAAACGCTCTAAGTATAAAAATAAAATAAAAAATATCCATGGTAAGGTACATATTACAATATCAAATAAACGTAAAATTTCTTTGGTTAAAGATCTTCCATCAAGAAAATTTGACGATTCTTTGACGAAATAATTCTTTCATCAAACTTTGATGAATTTTAGACATGTTGTAAACATTGAAAAAGATTTTCAAAAAAGAATAAGAATAAAGCACTAAAATATTAATATAGTACGCATTTTTTAGATAACCTCCTAACCTCAAAATACACGTTTTTTTTCAGTTTTGATATATTGTATGTGTTCCTTTCCTTTATATTTATAATACTATGGCAAAATTGACTTGGAGTGTTGAATTTATGAAAACTTAAATTTTACATTATAAAAAAGAAGAATGTGTGTGGTGGAACATTCACACGAATGCCATAAAAAGAACCGCGATGTAAGGCAACAACCTTTTGTACAAATGTTTGTATTTCTGTACAGTCTGTAATATTGGGGTTGGTACTATAGCCTATGTTTATGTTTTTTTGTAAAACATTAAAGGACTTTGACTATGTTTACTTTGTTGTAAAAGTATATTTACAAGATTTTTTAAGATTTCTTTTTGAAATCTTAAAACACGACAAACCCGTTATGATAGGAATCACGATCATTCAACTGTAATTATTTTATTTAATAAATAAATAATAACAATAAAAGAATAAACCGAAACATAACCCCAAAATATATCTAGTGAATAAGCCAACAGATTAAAGAAACTGGACAGGTATATATGTTTTATTTGACAAATCTTTTGGCAAGGATTTCTTTGATAAAAATTTGACCAAATATTTGACGAATAACTTTGTTAGTGTAATATGTCCCTAACAACAAGCTTAAATGGGATATGTATCAAATAGTCAACAATAAACAAATTATCACGTCATTATCTCTGAAATGAATTCAATGTACTAAACATGTCTGATAAATGTTTACAAGTAATACGACAAAGGGAATTAATAATTACAGTTTAATGAAAGCTGCAAAGCTTTTTTTAATAGACAATAATTACCTATGACGTAATTAAACTTAGTTAAACTCACGATTACAACAGAGATACGAGCACTTACGGTTTGGAATTAAATCAGTACGCGTTTTATTTTATTTTATTTTTTTTAATGTTCCATTTAGTTTTTATTAATAGTGTTTCTCTTAAGTTTGATTCTTTCAATATAAATGTATTCCCTGCTTAATATTAATGCTAAACTTGTTTTAACAAACTCGTCAAACATATTGAACAAACAATTCATATAGTTAACTGTCTTTTAATATCATTCATTTTCAGAAATACATTTTTAAGATTTCTTCAAATTAAATTTTAAACATTACAAGACACTAGCTTCATCGGGTGGTAACATCCAATACGAAAACAAAATACTAAATTATGGTACTCCATTATAATATAAGACTCACACAGAACTAATAACATTTACAGTTTGACATGTTACTGCGTCGGCGCTACACGGTGCACTGCGTTATCAGCTGACTTTGTTAAGGTATATTTAATGGATAACAGTTTTGTGTCATTTAACAGTATCAGTAAAGTAATTTAACTGTTTGATGCAACCTCCAGCTTCCAGCTAACAAGCCAGCTGTCTACCTTGTCATAATCAGCTGATAACGAAGTGCACCGTTCAGCGCCTTCCCAATAACACGTCTTGCGTACTCTAAATGTCATTAGTTACGCTTGAATATTATATACAGCAGTTAAACTTATCTAAATTGAAGAAGGTGTCATACCGTGAAAAATTTCACAGTTAGTATCTGTTTCAACATGCCAGTCACTAATAGATAAATCTGTGAAATCCAATTATCTACGAAAAAGTTGAAGTTTTGTGAAATCGGTAACATCTCTAGGTCAGAGTACATATCTTATATAAGAAAATACATTCGTCATCCCAAAAAATAACGCCAAAATATGTATATTTAACAGACATCAGTAAATCCCGTTTGACTCTTAACTACAACTGAGATGTGTTGTCAAGTGATCGGCAAAGACGAGGAAGGACTTAAACGCCCAACACTGTAAGGAATCAAGTTAAAATTCGTCTAGAATAACCGAGACTTAGCGTCTCAGAATTGTATTTAATTACCTATGTCTTTAGCTTCCTCTTGAGGGGAGTTACCTACACAATCATTCATTAATATACCATTTGAATAATTACTTTTCTTAACACATAAATTACAAATATTTACTTCTAATTACCTTAAGGTGAATTGTGTCAACTATCCTGGGTTTGATGTGGTTAGTATATCTATTTTCTTACTCACATTACGCGTTTCGACTTTTCAATTCAGTCATTATCAAATGTTTCACAAATACACTTCACAAACACTTAAACGACATTGATCACAACACATTTAAAATTTATACACAAACACGGTCTAACGTACATTTTCGGTGACCGTTCACGAATACTTTCGATCGTCAACTAAGGAACGTCCGGTCAACCGATAAGGATCTCCTGTATTGGGGAGAGGGGGTTAAGATTATGCCTGTACATCGTGACACACTGGAATAGTTTCAATGCCATTAATCAAATCGAAAATGGTGTTTGAACTAAATTGTAGTTTGTTATTAAGAAGATGGTCTGGGTTCAGTTTTTGTATTTTATAAATGTGGTATTCCTCCATTGCGTTCATAAGCGGTTAGACCGTGTTTGTGTATACATTTTAAATGTGTTTTGATTAATGTCGTTTAAGTGTTTGTGAAACATTTGATAATGACAATTGAAAAGTAGAAACGCGTAATGTGAGTAAGAAAAGAGATATACTAACCACATCAAACCAAGGATAGTTGACGGAATTCACCTTAAGGTAATTAGAAGTATTGTCATTAACTATCCAGTAAGGCTACTACTAACATTACAGAATACAAATATTTGTTTAAAGAACTGAGGAATAAAAACTGTCCACATTGGTCCAAGCCTGTAAGGGGACTTGAGTCATTTGATACGCACACAATGAGTAAAATATATAACAAGTAAACGGATTACAATGGTTAAGCCGAGCTAAGTAAATCTGCGATCAAAACTACTAAGAATTCTGCACTAGTTATCTTTGCCAAGTTAACATAAAACAAGATAGAATCTTTTATGTTGAACTCAAATATATATCAGACACCAATCAGTCGGTGCATATAAAAGAGGGAACGATTGGAAAATCTTTAAGTACTTACGCAGGGCCGGTGCAAGGGGTTTTTCCTGAACATGCGAGTCATTTTTGGCGCCCACCCTCAATACACAACAACCCCTCCCCCGCCCCTATATATGTATATGTATTTATATATCTCCTTATTGAAATAAAAAATGGGTACATTATCAAATGTATAAAAATTGAAATTATTTAATTATATAAAAGCAAATTAAAATATAACATCTAGCAACAGTTTTAAAAATAAAAGTAAATATAAAATATTCTCTATACATATACAGTGTATTATATATATATATATATATATATATAGCATCGGTCTTTTTGACCTTAAATAAATGTATGATAAAATGGAAAGTTAAGTGGGGGAAGTCCGGAATACTGAAAACACCAAATTAATCATATTACAATATTTATTTTACATAATTTTAACTTTTTAACATCAAAAGGTAACATTGTAAGATTAACATTACAATATCACAAGTCAATTTGGTAACATCATGACAACGTGGTAAAGGTAAAGGGTTAGGTATAATTGTCAATAAGATAAGGTAACATCGGTAATTCGATAACATAAGATTGAGGTTAATGTTAAGTTTTTACATTAATATCACACACACATACAAGAAAGAAGTTAGTATAAAATGTAAGGCAGTCTCGTCTTTAGGGGGGCAAATTGTTAACTGAAACCAAAGGGCACCGATTTCGAAAGGATGGCGCCCTATACAATACTAGTTGTACCTGTACCTGATCTTGTCTAACCATAAAGAGGCGTCAAAAAGAAATAGGGCGTTTCTGCGTTTCTTTTAATTCCCGAAAAGGGCGGTCGCGTCTCGAATTTTTCATTGAAACCAAAGGGCGCCGATTTCGAAAGGATGTGGTCTAAACTGTGTATGTGGTATTTTGTGTCAGTAAAGAGGCGCCAAAAATAAATATGGCATTTCTTTTAATTTCCGAAAAGGGCAGTCGGGGCGGTCGCGTCTTTAGGGGGGGGGGGGCGAATTTTTCACTGAAACTAAAGGGCGCCGACTCTGAAATGATGGTGCCATATAGCGGTGTAGGTTGTCCGTCCCTAAAAAAGCGCTAAACAGAAATAGGGAGTTTCTTTTAAACCCTTTAGGCAAACATTTTTCGGTGCAAAAAAATTTTTACTAAAATTTTGAAGGCGCCTTGGTCTTGAACTTTTTGCTGGCCCGTCGGCGCCCCCTCCCTGGCGGCGCCCCATGCGTCCGCATGTTCCGCATGGTCCTTGCGCCGGCCCTGTACTTACGATAACCAATCTACTTGGCTGTATCAATTCCCATTTCATACAGCCGTTTATTAATATTACGTTAAGAAAACACTTTATATTTGCTAAACCGAATTAGGTTGTCCGGAAGAATTTGATAAAAACTTGTGCTGTTCGGTGCGATTACTTGTTAGTGCAGTCATTTTACAGTACACACTAATAACAATAATTTATTATTACTTATCCTAAATATATTTGAAGTAGATTTTGCGACGCTCTTAATCTTTTGAGACACCCGGGCACCGATTTATTTATTAATACGTACTTACAGCTTGTATGTAAAAACATTACGAGATAAAATACAATGAAACGAAATGGAATATTCTATTTGTGGTATATTTTAATTTTTGTATGCATTGGCTACGAGTTACTGCAGCTATCATGTCCAGTAACGATGGCTGAAGCTACATACTAAAAACATAATCTCTTCTTGTGTATACTCTGTCTGATGCGTGCACTTATAATTAATTGACCGAGTGAAGGGAGGTCTCCGCTTTAGCTCGACCGTTCGGAATTTCGCATGTGTATCTGTCTGTCTGTCTAACTGTGTGTCTGTTTCACGATTACGGCCAAACGTATTGATCGATTTTGATGATTTTTGCATGAATGTTCCTTATTCCTAGGCCGATCGATGTATGTATATGGTTTTTTCATTTTTTATTTTTAACCCCTTAAATAAAATAAAAATGGCGGCCTCACTGTTTCTCTCAGTGTAAGCTTTTTTACAAAGCCAGTTTGTGGAATCGTAAGTCGAATTTAAAAACTAATATAATTTTGCGGGTAGCAAATTTGATTTGCAACAAAATTGTATTCTTTATTTTTTTCCGTATCTCTAACGGTAAGCTCACAACGTGGCCGAAAACTTTAAATTTGTATTTTAACCATGTTTTTATACCTTTATTCTATACCAATTCAAAAGTGTTCCATAGCTTTTTGTAGATAAAGGTTCGAAGCATTCATATATACCCGAAAAAAAATTATTGAATTGAAATTAACAAAGCTATTACAGTAGCTCAAGAAACAAGCATGTTCAGTAACGAAAGGAAAACGTTCAACTTTAGGCCTACATAAAAAGTAGTAAACATTTTTTTGTAATTTTTTTCATAAATGTAAAAAAGTTTCGTAATTTAGTTCTAAATAGAACGGTATAAAAATATTTATAAATTTCAAATTTCTTATTTTGAAAACACCAGTTTTTATGTTCCTACTACAAGACTGCTAACAACACTATTTTGAATAGTAATTTAAGAATATATCATTTGCCAAAAAATGACATATTATTATAAGTAAGTGTAGAGGATAAATCAAAGAATTGAACTGTATCTTTGTAAATTACCATTTCATAAAAGTACTTGACTTAGCTTTATATGAATTACAAAATGAGATAAAACAAATGAAACCTCGCTACGTTAAAGGACATACAAAAAATGACCGTTGGACAGCGTGGGAAGTGTTGGTACATGGGTTGAGATCACTATCACGACGTTTTAACATCATTTGTTTTCATTATTTCCAATATTGGAATATTATATGGAACTTTAATTATATTGTTAAGTTTTAGATATTTAATGTAAATATTTAATTCTATGTTTTCTCTCAATAACACGATATTTTTAGCTACCTTACGCATTATTAACCTAAATAAAACAGAATGCCCCCTAAAAGAAAATCTTTAGCAGTTAAAGCTCAAGAAAAGAAAAAAACGAGAACTAGAAACCCCGGAATAGCGGGAATTGCAAAATAATGTTTCACTGGCTAAACCTTCTGCTTACTTCCTTACTGGCGCACTATTTATAACCTAACCTCAAAACCATTTTGTTATTTTAACTGTTCACAGAACTACTAGTTCCTTATAACTAATCATTCAACTCTCAAGTCTGACATCAATACAGAAAAAAATTATTAGATAAAACTCGTATTCCTCTTTTTCCAAGTTTAAATTTCAATGTAACTCAGTTATTACTAAATAAATATGATTCATTCGCAACCATTTCAATACTACAATACTGCACTAGCTTTCTGGCCTAATGATTTGAGCATTATTATTACGTTATTTTATGTTATAAACTTAACCAGTGCAAAGTATTAACATTCATTGTATATAGTTTACTATAATGCCTGTCTTAGATGGTATTAGTTTGTACGTTTTACCCATATGTTGTAGAAAAATACAGTTGTACGATTGCATTTCTTTATGTGTGTTTAAATCTCTCGGTATCACGTTACTATTTTTCTCAAAGAATAGTGGATGTAACCATTAAAAGTTGGGATAGGAACGGGTGGATCGTAGGTTTATTAAACGTCAGGATAATTTATCTGGCAATTTATCAAAGTTTAGTCAGTTTGCCAAGTTACGAGACTTGATTGGAAATAGAAGTGTAACTTAATTAACCTCAACCCAGGCAGTCAGCTGTTGGGCGGGAAGTGTAATAGGTGCCTTTAAAATTATCGCGTTTCACTTACTTTGACTACAGTGCTACCTATCGTATATTTGTATCACTATTGTCAGCAGTCTTATGTAACCAAATTTACATACGAAATCTTTGCCGGCAAATTAATATATTTTACCAGTTGTAGCCTAATTCTTCTTTTATTAATTTGCTGTAGTATTATAATAATCTTATTCCCATATTTATCTTGTTTTAACGTTTTAAATTGGGTGGGATCATCGTTCTTCCCGGATACTTTTAGGTGCTTGTATTTCTCTTTATTTATTACTAAACCTACTTCCCTGGAATTTCTCTCTCTCTAATTGTACGAAGTTCTTCATTTCACTATGAACATATTTTGTAGACATCTGCTGTACTTATGCAGGAACAAGAACCTTTCTTAACGCCGATTTCAAACACATGTTATGTATTATTATGGTCAGAGCACCTCTATGTCACTTCGTGTTTATATTACATTTATCCGATGCTTGACCTCATTTTAGATTATTTATTTGGCCTTGAAACTTCCAACGTCAATTCTGGGAGTTTCACTTATTTCTTTCGCTACGTCCAGCAAAATGTTAGAAGAGTTGGCATTACCTAGTTTATTTTATCTTAGTCTTCCTTGAAGTCTTAAATAAATTGTGCATGATAGTATTGTGCTCGAAGCCCTTTTAAAAATTATTATTATTGTAAATATGTGATCCAGTTTCTTTTAATACTTTTATTTTTCTGTAGAAGATTTCAAATAAATCTTCACTTATTGCACATATCTCTTTTCAAAGTATGACGTCATCTGCATCCGTTGGTAGTGTAATAGATCTTAAAGTTCTGGTAACTAAATTTAGCAGATGCTACACTCTGACAAATAAACTCAAATATTGTAGATTTGCGAATCGATTAAATGTGTACTAATAAAATTTATGTATTAATATACTAATTCATCTTTCAGCAGGTAAATTTGTTTGGAAATTGTATGAATCATATTTCTCAACAGCTGGTTGGAATGCATTTGTTAAATGTTACAATATGTAGATAACAGATGTGTTATGCAAATTTATATAGTTGATTTACTAGTATGATACCTCAAGCAAATAATTATAATATATGTGATATTATAAGTACATTTTAAACGAAAATATAACATAAACCAAAAGGTTTATAATAAAATAAGTAACTAATAACTGTTTATTTATTTATACCTTCATTTGGGAGAAATGAATAAGGTAAAAATAGTTATAATAATTAAGATTAATGCTATATCCAGAAAAATATATAACAATTAACTCTATTTGTTTTTATTGCAAATTAAAATATAAACCTTGGAATGTATTGAAGCTAGTGACCTGGAAATGGATATTGTGGATATTATGGATCTTTGAATAAATGTCAAGGTGTATATCATCATTTCTTATAAAAATGTCCTTGCGGATGATGAAGAAAATGTATACGAAGTATTTGAAGATGACGAAGAAAAAATATTAGAGACATAGAAAAGAGGAATAAGGAGACTAGAATAAGGAATAAGGAGGGACTGAAATTACTCAGAGAAAACAAAGCAGCAACAGCTGGTGACGTTTCTAAATTAAATAACAACCCTATAAATAAAATACATGAAACAAATATTAATTTAATCTTTACATTTACTGCAGTTATAATCAATAGTAAAAATTTAAATTCATTAATATATTATATATATGACTTTGAAACAAAGTACTAAGAAAAGGAAATATATTTGTTGAAGTTCCACACAAACTGAACATGTTTTTGTGTGAAATGTATTGCATTTTGAGAATAGAAATAGTTTTTTTTAACTACATACACAAAATTCAATTATACTCGTCAAATGAATCTTAAGATAAAAAAATAAATTGTTCGTCAAAATAGGATTTCGTATCTGTGTAAGAATGGCTTAAATTAAAGAGAGGCAATATATGAGTCGGACGGTATGCGTGGACTGGATTTTATCAAACTGTTTGAAAATTAGATGAATAAATTATAAACATATTTCTAAACCGAACAATATAAATTTACCGTTAAGGGTGTAAAAAAATAAATTAGCATGTTTAGTAAAATTTTAAAAGCCCGTTGAAGGAAACACAACAGAATAGAGTAGTTGAAACACGTTTTTTATTTTAACTTTCCAAATGTAAATAGCGTTACTCAGAATATTGTTTCTTCACTTTTGAATTTAGGTAGGCCTACACTAAAAGCACCGTCCTGTGACAACCCATGACCTAAGATGGCAAAAGAAAAATGCTGTTGAAACCGTGAAACATGGATGGACTGACATAACGGAACTGTGAGGGTTCCTAAACCACACAATTCTAAAAACGAACACCCAGATAAAAAACATGTATTATTCATTAATTGCGAAAGTTTCCAACTCATTTAACACGGGAAAATAAAGTTTTTAGTAATTACACTTATTTCGCAGTCAATAATTCAGTTAAAAACTAATTGAACTTTGTTAAAACTAGTCTGGGATATTCCAACAAAGTTTGTACAAAGTTTTAATTGAAAACTACATTACTGTAGTACCTTATGCAAAGGTAATGGATAAAATTTGTTTTGTAGTTTTGAAAGCTAAATTTTATTTTATTAAAAATTTGTGTCGTAAAATATATGGGTTTAACAAAGTTTAAATTTGCCATTACAATGAGGTTTCAAAATTGTTTTAGGTAATTTATTAGACATGCTATGAATTTTCAGGAAAATGACAAAGGAAACTATGAAATTGAATATTATTTATCAATAAACGACACAATATGGCTATCAAGAAGCGTAATTGTGTCAACTCAATGAGCTGAGGTAGGTGGAATGAGGATAAAGATATTGAGGCATTGAATCAGAACTAGGTCACTGTGCAACTATATCCGATCTATACATACATAACTGTTTATCGTGTGCGTATTGTGTACATAATCCTAAACCATCTGAGTTTTTATAAACCTTTAGAGTTTAACTATTTTTATAAAAGAAGTAGTCATAGCGAGTTTTCAAAACCGATTTATTATATATATATATTTGCACAGATAAATTCGAAAGACTCCAACCCTTTAAACAAGAGCCCTTACGCAGGAACCAGAATATTACTTTCATGGTTTGCATGATCTGTTCAAATAATTCTACACTAAATACTACAGTTAAGTAATACTTCGGCAAAAAGTAACAAATTGAAGCATTCTCATTGCAGCCTAGAATCAACCAGTGGGCCTTCAAATGTTTGACCGAAGTGCCCATAACCCTACCCCCATGGGAGGTCCCAGGGTGATCGGACATTTTTTCAAGGGCAGATTCGGAATTAGCGATCCCAAAAATCCCGAGTGTACATTTTCGAGTAATTTACTGAGCCTTTGATTTTTTGCAGAAGTCCCCCCCCCCCGCCTTATGGGGATCTCAGGGTGATCGGGTATTTTTTTCAAGGGCAGATTCGGAATCTGTGACCCCCAAAACCCCTGTGTACAAATTTTGATAAGTTTTCATGAATTCAAACAATTTTTATAAATTAATTATAAGAAATGATGCACTTTAATGCATGCCCAAAATGCACTTTTTTCTGTCCTTATATGTAGACTTTTTTCGTGAGACTTCTCCGAATAAAATGGAAAACCGCATCTCGATCGCTGCTGTAGAAAAATATTTAGTTATTATGGATGATTTTGGTATAATTTCCCTGGTTTAAACGGTGTGAATTGCCACGAACTTTTCATAGAAGAATAAAATACAATTGAAAGCTCACGGCGCAGATATACAATACCCTAAACAGATATCTACACTGGATTCCACGTTCACCGTGCAGTACAGAGCGCCCATAAGCCATGTTATCCACACGACAGTCTCAGCCATACTAGCCAACTAAAACACATCAACTCCCATGCAACGCTTGGCCAGTTGACGTAACCCGCATGACAATAAACGAGATGTTACCTGTAATGGTAGTAGCATGTCTATTCTCCCGTAAGACCTGTACTGCACGGTGAACGTGGAATCGAGTGTAGTTGCAGTACTAAACAAGTAACATGTTTTAGTACACATCACATTATTAAACTACTAATTCGCCTATACCTTTAAACTGACTACATTATTGACTAACAGCTGGACGTATTACGAGTGGCTTGACGTCCCTCGCGGTTTCGAAGATTCCTTACTACTTAAACCAAACATTATGTACACTTATATCCATTTAAACATCACGTACATTATAACATTTCTTAGAATTCCAAATTTACTTTGTACGACTTTTATTGCAAGTCAGAGCAACAGAAACTTACGAAAACTGTTTTATCAGCTAAACGGGATTTTAGAGCTCATAACAGTATTTTGTTGCTGTTCTTTTATTATGCCACTCACGCAGTGTTCTAAGTTAACTGCGCACTGGTCCCTTTATAGATTTATCAAACAATTTAGAGAGCGCATATCAAAAGAAGGAACGCCGATTATTTCAGAAAGGTTTAGCAAAGAAAACCACTGCAACAGTCTGATGAGTTTTCTAATTGGCAACTTAGATATTTGTACAAAATTACAAAAGGGTTAGTAATACAAGTTTAATTGAACTTTGGCGAAACTGCATTTCTTTAGGAACAAAATGATCTCAAGTTTGAACTTTCCAATAATCTATTTACTTTATGAAACAACTTATTGTTAAAATACGATTTATCTCTGCAAAACTGAAAATAAAATCATATTCAATACTTTTGAGTTCAACAATAAGATGCTAGTTTGCAATCAAACTTTGATTTGAAAACCTTATTGAAATATCCGAGACTTTTTAATTAAGTGCATTATTGCAATAAAATTGTATTTGTTACAGTTTTTCATATAATGTTTTTCTACATATTTTAGTTAGTTTTAATTTTTTTAATGGTAATAGTATTTTTTTACGTAATAAACCACATATTCCTTAATAACGTATTCTCCTTAAAACGCTTGAAGAGTTTTTACTAAATATAATAGGATACAACATAAAGTAATGACATATCAAACGATAACTAAAACTTAAACAAGATTGAATTTAAAAACACAATTTAGTAGTAATATTTTTGAATTAAATTATAAATTTTGTATAACAGTAGCTTTCTTTGTATAATTTACTTATAAAAGTTAAATTATTTCAGTTTAAAATATTCTCCAAAACCCTTAAAGCACTTTGGTTGACCTATTCTAGAAATATTTCTCTTAATATTAGACACAGTTAATAAATAAATAAAATATTCATTTCCCTTCATTTTTTATAGACTATTTGTTTGCCTTGGACTGTTTATATATTGTAATGAAATTACCTTCAAAATTGTCTTCAGTCCTGTGAATGTAGCACTAGCTACAGCGCTGTTTCGCCGATCACTGTCGGCTTCGTCAGGCTTGTATTAACACATAAAACACGAACTCGAAAAACACACAACACTAACACACATTCTCCGATTTTATGTGTGTTAGTGTTGTGTGTTGTTCGAGTTCGTGTTTTATGTGTTAATACAAGCCTGACGAAGCCGACAGTGATCGGCGAAACAGCGCTGTAGCTAGTGCTACATTCACAGGACTGAAGACAATTTTGAAGGTAATTTCATTACAATTTTCCTTCATTTTATAAAATAAACCAATGTTCAAAAAATGCATTACAAAATAAAATAATACTACTATATCAAAGACCACGAAAGAATACCGTTGAGGGACGGGCTTGTGTACACTGAGACCTTGTCACGTTCTTCCCACGCTTCTAACTGAATGCGGCTGACTCAACGCATTTATAATTCTTTAAACTGTGCGCTCAAGCCTCGAGCGGTAAATACCAGGAGTGTTCGAGGCTAGTAGATATGGCAACGCTGTGCGCCCATCCAATTGGCCGCCACGCAATTGATATAGCCAGTCGTCTTTGATATAGTTCCTTAAATAACCATTTTATTGGTGTACAATGTTGATAATTACATATGTAATCATTGTTAAAGGTTAGATTCTTGTATATATCAATCTATGACCCTGTGCTTAGCTTCAATTTTAGTTTTAATTGCTTTGAAAATGTCGTCCATTTTTACCGAGCGTAAGTGAGGTCATTTTTCATGGCTTTTTGTCATTTCGTCCGCCTGTCAATCTGTCATTTCGTTACGCAATTACGACCAAAGGGCTTTGTTAGATTTTCTTTAAATTTCGCATAAACTTTCTTTGAAGTCAAAAAAATGACGTACCGGTATGTTTAGGAATTTTTGTAAGACACAAGAGTTTTTAGTATTATTAAACGCATTGTAATTGAGTCACAATGTATATTCCTAAAATTTTTCGCTATTAACTATGGTCAACGGTAGACGAATGGTTATTGTCCGCTGCGTCAGTTCTAAGGATTCTTGGTTCGACCCCTTAAATCAATATTTTTTCCATTCTTTCAATATTAATATGACGTATAATAATCTTACTCTTGGTTCGATTTCCTGAATCAATAAACTTTTTGTATTTTCAAATGTTTTCATAATGTTATTATGAGTCATAATCTTATTCACATAAATCTTGAAAAACACTTGTAAAGTATTACGATAAAACTACACTTTAGACATATTGTAATAAGGCTTATTACAAATGCAAAATAATTAACAAATTGATACAGAACTATATTACATTATTGGATTGAAACGAGGAAAATATACCTTTATCTATCACAGTTGCAATCCTCTCTAACATTAAATTAATATAATGCCATACGTTTCGAGACGCATTCCATTACACAAACAGTTCATAAAAATCTGCAATCCAGATATTAGTTTTTTTTTGAGGTCTACTATCCCCAATACTACTAATTCACAAAATATAACATAAGTCTTTAACACTTTGCCTAAAACAATATCCATGAAACTATTTCCTTAAGTACGACATTATACCTGTTTGAGTTAAGTGGAAACTGTTTTAATAAAACTCGTACGCATATTTTATTGTACGCAAAAAATTTATTAAGTCTGCTATTTTAATATTCTTATAAGAATTATTTTTTATGTGTTCCAATTCTTGTGAATTAAGCACATACCTATTAAATTACACAAATTGTATCTATTCATTGAGACATTTACCAATTTAACAAGTCTAATTGAACCAGTTTTTTAAAAAGTTGGTAATTACTAATCCGTATTTAATTACTAAAAATGTATTTAAATATTTAAAATTGTTATTGCCTTATATGGTCCGTCACCTTCCTCGTTTCTTATGTTTTTTTTTTCAAATTATCTATGATGTTATCGTCAGATCTTCAAACACAGTCATATTAATAAATAAATGTATATAAAACATACTATAAAAACACTTAAAAACAAAATCACTATACAAGTTTGTAACACTGACACGGAAAAGGTGGTCAGAGTGGTCACCATGCATGGTTCACTGTTGAAGTTGAAGTGCACACTGCTAAAGAAGGTGGTCTCCACTCATAATGTTTGTGTTCAATGAGTCAACATGATCCACTGGTTTTTGCATTGATATGATTGTGTTGAATATGGGATTTTAACTATGCTGTATTTTATCATTTAAAAGAAGGTATGGTTGTGATTTTTTGGCCTTATATATTCCTAACTGTTGGAGTGTATTAAGGAGGTTGTTTTTTTTACATTTATGTAAAATATTTAGATTACTATGGATGTTATTAAAAGAGTGGTCCACATCTATTAATTGTTTAGCGAAGTTTGATTTTTGTTTAGCAATTTTACATTTAGGAAAATGTTTTGTGAACCTTCTTGTGAATGTTCGTCCTGTTTGTCCAATATATAATTTATTACAGTTGGGACATGTTATCTTGTATACACCTGAGTTTGCAAACTCATTCTTGTCAATTTTCCCCTGGTTCAGAGCTTTCTTTAAATTCTTAGAAGTTCTATAAGCAGCCATAATATCGAGTTTTGCTAGTTCGTTTATCAGCGTGTATTAAGATTTATTGCCATATTCGATTGGGACATATTTAATTTTCTATTTAGGAGTTTTAATTTTCGGATTCGTGTGTTATGTATATTTATTTATTAATATGGCTGTGTTTGAATATCTGATGATGACATAATAGATGTTTCGAAACCTATAATTTGATAAACATAACAAAAGCGGATTGTGACAAACCATATCAGGTAATAAATAATAATAATAGTAATAATTATAATATTATACAATCTTTTACGCTACAAGTACAAAAATGTTTATGTTTTTAAAGCATATTAGTTAAAGTATTACTATTTCAGGAGTAAACTATAATAAGGTTTATATATTTAAAGTAGCATCTGCTAAATGGAATCTCGTCTTTCAGAGCGTTAACTGCGAAGTCTGATTTAATTTCAAGTACTGCAAGATTTATTACTCTTGCACTGAAGGCAGATCGACGACGTAATATTACGGAATTAGGTATGTCTAATATGTGAAGATTTATAGTATTATTTGTTACATCATTTGTATTTACGTAGTCCTGGGATATTAATAAATAGTTTAACTTAAGATATGTTATGGGTGCATAATGTGTGATGATTTTATAGATATTCTTATCGATAGGTGCGAATAACAGAACGAAACATTTACATATAGTTAGCTATGTTTTTATTGTATTTTTAAAATAGTCTGTCGTATATTGTTGAAGTACATTTCAATTTATTTTGCTAGTTTTGTTGTTAAAGCGAGTTGTATTTTTCTTTGGTTAACTGAATCTTTTTTTCTTTTGTTTGTCTTTCTTATTGTAGTAAAAGGGATGGAAAAAATTCATGGACATCTAAAACATAACTTTTTTATCACACAAATGGGAAATTATAATTTTTCTTAACGAAATTTTCTTATAAACAGAAAGAAAACATTTATTCTGTCAACTGGAAATCGTAGAGATGATATTTGTTATCTTTAGATTTTACTTTACAATTTGCAAAATTTACTGTATTATACACATGGTTAAAATAAGACCTCGAACAGAACGAAAGTACGTGCTTGCAAACAAATATAAAATAGGTATCGCGGCTTGACTACTATTGGTAACAAATATAAAATAGGTATCGATAGGTATGACTACTTAGCGAGCTTAACATGTCAATTGAAGGAGTCCATTTATACTTCCCGCCCAACAGCTGACTCCTTGCTGGGAAAGTTAATTAGGCAAAACTTCTTACAGTGAAATCTTGTAACTTGACGACTTCCAAACATGACTTTTAGATAAAAATTGCGTTTTGACTTTGTATAACTAACGATGTTCCACCAGCTGTCCGACCATTCTCCTTCTCTTAAAGGGGATAAATAATATTAATTTGGTGATCAATTAATATGACTCCAATTCAAGGTAAAAGCTTGGTATTCAGGGGAAAATATAAAACTGTAATATCTCCTGTAGTAAAACGTTTAATCTCTCACATTTAAAACTTAGTCCATTAATCGAAATTGTTAAAATTGTAAGATATTTGTATGTACCTTAAAAGCTTTTAGACTCAGATTTAAAAGTAGTGTTGGACATTCCAAACAGGGATTTCAGTTATGATATAAATTCCACTTAATTTTCTCACAGTCTTTGGCTGTAGACAGAAATAATAGTGAGAATTTAATTTTCTGCTTAGCAAAATGTATTCTCCGCAAAAAATTCAAGCATTATTCAGCAAAAGTACGACTACGGAAAATGTCTTAGTCAGGCAGTCGGTGGGATGAAGCTGATCAGAACGAGCTTAAACATCTCTATTAAATAAAAATAATCCTATCATTCACACAAAACACTGGCTTTACTTCACATGTAACATGATCAACGTCACCACTACTACCACCACTTCACCCCAATCCAAGTGCTCCTGTCCTAACCGTCATGAAAATATCAGAGTATACAGTGATATGTTTGCATTAGCTTTGGCATGTTGTTTTGCGAGTGAAACAAGCAGGGGGCAGAGAATCTAGAATTTCAAGGCAGTAATGAATTGTAAGGACACGAGCTAAAACTAAAGCTAAACAATTCGAATTCAAATTTACTTTTACTGATAGGCCTAGGTATATTTCAAACCGGAGGCTAGGTATTGCACTTAGATTGGACCGTTTCATTTACTTCCACGCCTTTACTCTAACCACAGATATGAAAATATATCTGGTAGAGACAAATCTTCAAATCTTGGTTCTTAGAGCAGGCATATGCTGTTCACTCGAATTAATTTAAAATGAATATAGATTAATAATTTTTAAATTAAAACTTTGCAAGTACACGAGTTAAAATTAAAACTTCGCCAACAAAATACAATGCAAATTCAAAAGTAGGTTTACTGAAAGGTTTGAATTAATTAAGTACTGTATGTAATTTAACAACTGTAGCTTTAAATATAGTTACAATTTTGTAGAAACCTTTAGGAAAATGAGAATTACATTACACCAATATCTACATATAATTACAATTGTATGAAAACATAAGAAAATGAGAATTACATTAGAATAAACCAGTGATGGAAAACAACCCATACAAGTATTTATTAAACTTATTTATTTGAATTGGAGAAAGTAATAGTCGTCATGAAAATAGTTAAAAGCATTGAAATAAGCTTTTCAAAATTGTATAAACCACATACCAAATAATTTTGTTGCTTAGCCGATCTTAATTAAAACAATTAAACAGACACTAAATATAAAGCACTGATTAAATAAACTTTTTAAATTACATTTTTATTTCAAAATCTTTATTTCGGTGAAATCTTTATTTCAGATGGGTTTTCGAGCAAAAATAGTGGTATTGAAAACTGCGTAAGTCAAAATTTGTTATGTTTATAATCCTCAACAAAGCCCTTTCAATCGATGCATTCATATTTCAATCACCAATACGTCACCAACAATCATATGTTATCATAGTCACTACGCTCTGTGCATCAACAAAGATGCATTCAACATACACTTATCATTTATAGTTTTTATAGAATGTTGACAAAACCTTTTCCAGTTTGTATTATGATAGGATACGTCATCCAGGATTTATTTATCTAATGTCAACTTGTCAACCCATTCAATATTTACAATCGCTTATCGGATTCAATCGAAATGTTGGCTTTGGCCATTTTGTTATTGTTCAATTCTATGAGATTAACTGTTGTGGTGTTGTTTTTCTATGATAATATAAATAAAACTACTGTTTTGATAGTAAACACACAGCATGAGCTGAAACAATAAACATTTCGTTGCCATTTTACAAGGGAGATATTAACATTGTTAGTGTAACGGGTTCATAATTGTTCTTTATTAATACAAATATTACAAAGCGTTGTAATTTGCTTGTTGGAGCCAATGTTCAGGTAATCTCACAAATCTCGTAACTTACACTTTCCTGAATAATTTAGACTCATTAGAGATTAAAAAAAAATAGTTCTACTTAAACCTAATTTGTTTAGTTATTAACGCTATTAGTATTTTTCTTTCAATAAATAAATATTAATACATAACATCTGACAAAGTCTATAAACGTATCATAATCTTATCACAAAGCCTAAAACTTTAAAATATGGTTGATATTGTAATCAAAGCTAATAGTTTTAACCCACAACCTAAAAGGACAACCGAATTTAATTTTTGGTACTTAGTGAACAATGTATTATAAAATTAATAAACTTTATGCATACACCGTTACCTCATAAAATATTGCTTGGATCCCGTCTGAAACTTACAAGGTATGTTACGTTTTACAAATATATAAATAACTAGCTGCCCGATCCGGGTTTGCACGGATAAACAAATCAAAGTTAAATATATATTAACAAAAAAAATATCAATAAATATATTGCACTATGTATTTCTTATGGGGATTTTTAGTAACTTTGACCCCCCCGACCTAGAGGAATCTACATACCAAATTTCATTATAATCCGTTTGGTAGGCCTATTTTTCGAGAAATCGTAATATTGGTAAAGTTGTTACACCCAAACTCCCCTTAAGGTTTCAAATTTTTTTAAACAATTTCTTAGTGAGCCCTAGATGAAGCTACATACCAAATTTCGTTCCAATCCGTTCAGTAGTTTTAGAGAAATCGTGAGTTAGTAACTTTGGCCCTCCCCAAACATTTCTATTTTCTAAAAAAACCTTTCTTAGTTAGCACCTATGGCCCTAGTGGAAGCTACATACCAAATTTCATTCCAATTCGTTCAGTAGTTTTAGAGAAATCGTGATTTAGTAACTTTGCCCCTCCCCCAAACATTTCGATTTTTTTAAAAACCTTTTTTTAAAAACCATAGTAAGCACCTATGGCCCTAGAGGAAGCTAAATACCAAATTTCATTAAAATTCGTTTGGTATTTTTGGAGAAATCGTGATTTAGTAAATTTGCCCCCCCCCCCCCAAAACATTTCGATTTTTTTAAAAAACCTTTCTTAGTTAGCACCTATGGCCCTAGAGGAAGCTAAATACCAAATTTCATTCCAATCCGTTCGGTAGTTTTGAAGAAGTATTTTTTTAATAACTTTGATCATCCCCCCCAAATCCCCCATAAAATTTCGAATTTTTTCAAACCCTTTCTTAGTGAGCATCTGTGGCCCTAGAGGAAGCTACATGCCAAATTTCATTCCAATCCGTTCGGTAGTTTTGAAGAAGTCATTTTTTAATAACTTTGATCCCTCCCAAATCCCTCCTAAAATTTCGAATTTTTTCAAACCCTTTCTTAGTGAGCACCTACGGCCCTAGAGGAAGCTACATACCAAATTTCATTCCAATCCGTTTGGTGGTTTTGAAGAAGTCATTTTTTAATAACATTGATCCCCCCCCCAAATCCCCCCTAAAATTTCGAATTTTTTCAAACCGTTTCTTAGTGAGCACCTGTGGCCCTAGAGGAAGCTACATACCAAATTTCATTCCAATCCGTTTGGTAGTTTTAAAGAAGTCATTTTTTAATAACTTTGATCATCCCCCCCAAATCCCCTATAAAATTTCGAATTTTTTCAAACCCTTTCTTAGTGAGCACCTATGGCCCTAGAGAAAGCTACATACTAAATGTCATTCCAATCCGTTTGGTAGTTTTGAAGAAGTCATTTTTTAATAACTTTGATCCCCCCCCCAAACCCCCCCTAAAATTTCGAATTTTTTCAAACCCTTTCTTTGTAAGCACCTATGGCCCTAGAGGAAGCTACATACCAAATTTCATTCCAATCCGTTCGGTAGTTTTGAAGAAGTCATTTTTTAATAACTTTGATCCCTCCCAAATCCCTCCTAAAATTTCGAATTTTTTCAAACCCTTTCTTAGTGAGCACCTACGGCCCTAGAGGAAGCTACATACCAAAT
>JAGFPH010005161.1:89912-102893 GCA_018207615.1 Philaenus spumarius
TAAAATTATTATACAAATTATATCTGCTAGGATCCATATGATCAGTTCGAGTACAATTTTCTGCCAGTCTTAGCTTAACCCTTTTATTTGAGTTCGTCGACGCGTTTTGGAGTTCTTCCATTCTCGAGACCCACTTCAGTACTGGATTCATCCTTTTTTTCGGTAGGTTGAAATGGATTGACGCAGACCTCTCTCCTAAGAAGGTGCTGTGGGACTCGGTCCGAAGACCCCTATCCACTAAACCGACCTCCTTCTCCCGGATCCAGGCACTGGGGGAGGGCGTAGCAGCGTCTAGGGACCTCCCTAAAGCCGCGGTCACACCAGGCTGTTTAGCAGTCGCTACTAACCAGCGCCTGGATAATGCCAGCGGGCTAGTATTTCCAGCCGCTGGTTCTGGGTCAGACTACGCTGCTTGCTGGCGATTTTACCAGCGGCTAGTTAGTAGCGGCTGCTAAACAGCCTAGTGTGACCGCGGCTTAAGATAAATTGCTCATGTGGGAATATATATATATATTTTATTTATATATAGTTTATTATGTTAAAAACAATTTTTATCTATCCCCATATTAGATGTTTTACTATGCAAATGTTTAAGTACGAGTTATATTTTAGATATGTTAAGAACCTGTTACTTTCAACTCTACTTTCACTTCAAGCTTTATTAGTTAACTTTGAAGGTATTATCGTACTGTTCTATGATCACAGTAATTCAATAATGTGGTAATCTGGCATTACAAGAACATAAAAATACACAATTGTTTATTATCGCTCGAAATACACACCCTGTAAAAAGCCTATCAAATACAGTCCTGATTAGTGGAATTACAGATTGTGCGTCACTCTAGTCAAGTTGTTATCACTTCAGTATGAACACACACATTCAACTGTGTAAACCGCTTCACCATTTTAACCCCTTAGATTGCCCCATAGAATGTAGTAATGTGGTATTGTAGTATTGCGGTTCTGAAATTAATATGGATAACGTGTGAAATTTTTTAGTAAAAATCGGTTTAATAGTTTTTGAGTCAATGGAGGACAAAGAAAAAATAAACATACATTTGTAAATAATATATAAAAGATAACAGCAAAATATATGATTACATCTATGTGAATTACAAAACATTTACATTAGAAGGAGGATTAACGAGATACCGTATCACTTGGGAAAACATAATAGTAGACGTATTACATTATTTAGTAGCCTACATTGTTTTATTGTACATAATTTATAATAGTCAAATTTGTTTTCAAAAGCGTTATTTGCATTGCGGCCAAGGTACCGTACGCCGGATGGTTAAAATTACAATTAAAATGTAGCGCACTTATTAAACATGTATATTAAGGGTAATTCGCTAAGCTTGTGTCAATAGTTGTAGAAATGTAAGACAGATAGCGCAGAAGTCAAAGTGAGAGTAACATGATAATTGAAGAAGTCTATTACAATTCCCGCCCAACATCTGACTCCTTGGCGGGACAGTTAATTAACCTATACTTCTACTTCCAATCAAGTCTCGTAACTTGGCAAACTTTCAAACTGACAAAACTTTGATAAATTACGAAATAAGTTATCCAGACGTTTAATAAACGTACGATCCTCACACCCAAATCTCAATCTTTCCGTGCGAATATATGCAAAACGGTTTGAGGTAACGTGCAGTTTTTTTTGCATTTTGCATGAGAAAAATTTTTAAATACATTTTGTTTGTAAAGTATATTATTTTAAGTAAATAATGTAACTTTTTTACTGGACAGACATCAACAAGTTTATAAAGTAAATAATGAAATTTATTAAAACACCCAATACTCAAATATCTTCTAAACGGTTCCAGATATTGATAAGCAATTAAAATTATTTCCTCTTGACATTTCACATTGAAATCATGTATCACAATACCATTTTACTTTAAAAAATTAATCTCATGTTGACATCAAATTTGTAAACTCATGGTAAAATTAAATTTGTTTTTAACAAAGAAGGTATATCCGCCTTGCATTTCTGTATATTTTTAAAATTTTTGAAATATTTTATTTATTTATTTTTTTTTCCAGTGTGGATGGAGCCTTATAGCGAAGTTTCTGAAACTGACCATTATTTACTAGTAGTTCTGTGAACAGTAGACCTCGCTCGTTGAAATAACAAATGTGGTTTGGAGCTTAGGTTAAAAATAGTGTGCCAGTATGGAAGTAAGCACAAGGTTTAGCCAGTGAAACATTATTTACAATTCCCGCGATTCCGGGATTTCTAGTTCTCGTTTGTATTTCTTTTCTTGAGCTTTAACTGCTAAAGATTTTCTTTAAGTATCGCGTTATAGAGGGACAACATACAATTAAATATTTACATACTTAAATAACTCAAATTTAACAATGTATCATAAGTTAACTTAAGTTCCATATCATATTCCAATATTAGAAATAATGAAAACAAACGATGTTAAAACGTCGTGATAGTGATCTCAACCCATGTACCAACATTTCCAACGGTCATTTTTTGTATGTCCTTTATCGCCGCGAGGTTTCATTAGTTTTATCTCATTTTTTAATTCAAGTAAAGCTAAGTCAAATACTTTTATGAAATTTACGATGATAATTTACAGGTATACAGTTCAATTCTTTGATTTATCCTCTACACTTTCTTATAATAATATGTCATTTTTTGGCAAATGATATATTCCTAAATTACTATTCAAAACAGGCCTAGTTTTGTTAGCAGTCTTGTAGTAGGAACATAAAAACTGGGGTTTTCAAAATAAGAAATTTGAAATTGATAAATATTTTTATACAATTCTATTTAGAACTAAATTACGAAACTTTTTTACATTTATGAAAAAAATTACAATAATTTTTACTACTTTTTATGTAGGCCTAAAAAAGTTAAACATTTTCCTTTCGTTACTGAACGTGATTGTTTCTTGAGCTAATAACTTTCTTAATTATACTTCAATAATTTTTTTTACTGGCATATATGAATTCTTTAAACCTTTATTTACAAAAAAGCTATATTACACTTTTGAATTGGTTTAGAATAAACATATAAAAACATGGTTGAATTACAAAAACTTGGACGATTTTTAACAAATTCCAAGTTTATGGTCATTTTCTGAGCTTACCGTTAGAGATACGGAAAAAATCAAGAATACAATTTTGTTTAAAATTTAATTTGCTTCTAACAAAATGTTATTAGTTTTTAAATTCGACTTACGGTTAAGCCACAAACTGGCTTTGGAAAAAAGCTTACACTGAAAGAAACGGTCCGGCCGCCATTTTTATTTTATTTAAGGGGTTAAAAATGAAAAATGGAAAAAAAACCGTATATATACATGGCACGGCCTAGGAATAAGGAACATTCATACAAAAAATCATCAAAATCGGTCAAGGCGTTTGGCCGTAATCGTGAGACAGATACACAGACATACAGACACACAGACGAAATGGCGAACGGTCGAGTTAAAACGGAGACCTCACTTACGCTCGGTCAATAAACCTTTCGTCAAATTAGTTTACGTTATTGCAACATCAGTTAAAACGCTTAAAAATGCATCTCGTTAGCTATTTTAAATTTAGAAAAGCTGTAAGATATAATCAGCTGTTATCAACGTTTTTTGTTGACAGCCGATTGTACAACGTAACGTATGATTTTGAAATAATAGCTACTTTATATTCCGCGTTAACTCAGATGGGAAATGAAACGTTAAATATTTATTTTTAATAAAATATTTAATGAAATAAAACAATAGTATTTAGGCATACAGTTTGCCCTAAATAACATTTTGGTGCTAAATTGCAGCTTTCTTTGCTACTGATGTTTGAGGACAGATGAACTGTTAGTTATTATGGTGCGGTAGCGATAGTTTGTTACGAGAAAGTTTGGATTTTTACCTAGAAACTAAACAAATAATCATTGTGGTTCAATGTATTACACATAATAACAAACATTTTTGTAATTTTAGAACGTTTGAGTGGAAGAACAGTAATATTCCAAGAAATAACAAAACAAATTTAGATAATTGAGCGGAACATAAGTAATAATTTAATCAATATTCTAATCAATTTAATCCATATTGTAATGTTGATGAGGGGATGAATATTTTTTTCCAGTCAGCAGCAGCGCCGTGTAGTACTCATCTACCACAAGATGAATTTTCATGACGTATGGAGGCCACTGGAACAAAAAAAAGAAGTTTTTACTTTAACAGAAATTTATTCTGAATTTACTTGAGCTTGAATCGTGACAATTTTTTTTTATAATAAAAAGATACAACACAATTCTACCAAATTAATATACGTACAAAGTCGTTAGCTCAAATGCCACTGAGGATGACTGAAATACGCTTGACAAATACAGGTACTTTTGTTATAATTGTGGTATGTGTTTTTATTCTTAGTACAACGTGTCTGCCTACGTGTGAAAATGTTTGATTATTTTATTATAATTTAAAACTAAGACCGAAGCTTGTTGTTAAGATTCTAGTATATCGTCTTGGCACATCTTGCCATTAAACTCTGCAAGCACAAATAACTCGAACGAAATTATCATCGTGAGGCAAAAGATTTAAACAACAATACAACAAATACATTTGGTCATTAAAGATTAGTTTACTGTATGCAATTCAGTTGGTTTAAAGGTTAGACTTCATCTTTGTCATGTTGCATCGATTAGACTTAAATATTTGTTTACGAATTTGCTTCAGATTTATCGTCCATAACTTATTTGAAAATAAAGCTACTTTATTTTTAAATTTGCAATTAAATTAAATAACAATTCTCTCATACAAACATAACATTATTAATCTGAGTACAATAATATTATTCTTAAAAGTGAAACTACTATTTTTACCTGGAGCCCTGTGCCCTCTGGCGATGGTGTTGTTCTGGTCCCAAAAGTTTAGGGCACTTAGATGGAGGGTGGGACGGGGTACACTACCCCAGTGCTGCAATAACAAAGCAATTATATTCGATGCATTTGAAATTCAAAAACTAAATTTAACACCCATTTAGCAATGTGGAATTTGTAAGGAACTTTAACAGATAATACAAACTGAATACTTGAACTATCAGGTTGTTAGTCTGTTTTAAAGCTGCTTTCATAAAGTGTACAAATGTGTCAAAACATACTAAAATGTTTATATTTAGTTTTAAATACATGTCTGATCTATTCCGTGCGTACCTAAGCAAAATATTGGAATACTTCATTTGCCCTCCAAATTTAAAAATAAAAGCTACATAGATTTTGTTTGTGCGAGACGAACTAGCCCACCGGTTAGAGTGCAACGTATGCATAGTAAATTATGAATTAAATGTATGGAATTAAAAATTAACTGAAGCCAAAGTAAGGCTTCCCTAACATATACATTTTGTAAGGTTTTTGTCAGCTGATAAGTATTTGCATACTACAGTTGTTGTGGAACAATCCTGATATAAATGATATGCCTATCTATCAATCTGATCAAGACCTAACCAGCTCGTTGCTTTTATAGTTATTTTAAAATCTAAACATAAACATCACTTCCTCAATTACATTTTGTAATAGTGATACATTCAATAAACGTTTTTTTAATTTACTCAATTTTATAAATATCCATGGAAACCCACTTATAAATCAGCTTTAAAACAGGTGTATCTACAAATTGCGAATAATTTTTCCTTCTTGGCCGTCTTGAAACGAAGCAGCAATAAAATTGAATTCATACCAAATCCCATCAAAATACTAAACTCAAATAGCCTATACAAGCAACCTTAGATAACTGAAAAGCCAGGATAGCAATCAATGTTAAAACATGACTAGAACAAATGCAACTTAAATTTAGGTCTAATCAATTGTAAAGAAAGTAGCCGACGAAATTCGTATACAGATTCTATCTAGAAACAATTTGATTACCAATCAAATATAAAAACACTGTTTGAATTATGTGAAACTGATAAAAACTGACAAATAATATAAAACTGAACCAACTTAAGCCTTGCAAATAGACGAAATTTAGGTCTAGTTTAGCACACAAATACAAACGATCTATTTTAAACCTAGACCCCTAATCACAGCAAATCACACACACAAGGAATAATTGTATTCACTATTTATTTATTCGTGTAAGTTATATGAGATGTATAAAACAGTAGAATTCTATTAAAATAACGATGTTTATATCAAAACAATTGCAAAAAGAGACGACATGTTTCTTTTCCACATTCCAAAGTTAAACAAACATAGACAAGTCGAAAACTCAAATAAACATTAAAATCGAATAGAACACGATGGCAACCGACAAAATTATACTGAGAACTTAAATGAATATTAGTTTATATCAAATTTGTTAGACTCTAATTATAATAATTATTACAAATCAATAGAATTTCAATGGAACACAGCCATGTTGGTTATGATAAATGTAGCGTGGTTAGATTAATAAAATTAATAAAAGTCAAGTCGATTTTAAATGTAGCGTGGTTAGATTAATAAAATTAACTTCAATAAATAATATTTTGGCATCGAAATAATAAGGAAAAGACGATTAAGAAATAGATAACAAATAACTATGCAGGCCTACAATTGTCGAACTTATTTCGTAGTTTTAAATTTGCAAATCAAATTACAAGAAGGAAGCCGGTAACGACCAATCAACATCGAGAACCAGCTATCGCAACGCCGGAAAACACACCGAGGAAAATCCAAACTACAAGGACTCTAAAGAAGTAGTGTAGACCCAGCTTTGATACCAATATGTGATACGACGATTATTGAGTTTAAATTGTTTTGAAAGTAATAGAAGCAGTGAAAGACAGTGCAGAACAGACGTGGTATAATCTGTTGTAGCATATCAGTGACTATTATTTCTTTTGATAAACATGGTATATATACAAAAAAAACTCTGAACTTTAAGAGACAAACATTAACTTTAATGATGCTAACATCAAAAATGATGCTTTGCTTATAACTTCACTAATTTTCCAAATAAATGCGTTAAAAACGAAAGCTTATTCAACTCCAGGCATGTAACCGTGTCCGAAATTAGTTAAAAGATTATTTTAACAGCAAAATTAAGCAAATCTTAATATGAACTTTGAATATATGAGCTAGTGCCGATGGCATACATCTTTGCTATAACAATCGAACCAATTTAAATTCAAGAACTATATTTCAAGAAACAATCTATTGTAATAGTATGTATCAAACTTTAAAATATTGAATAATTATTAAATCATATCTTTGTCAACCAATTTGATTGTTTAACTCAGTAGTTATAGAATTTTATATTCATTAGGCTATAATTAAATACCAAATAAACTTAGGGCTTAATCTGTTTATGTGAGCTGTGTATGGTCATTTATTCTTAATATTATATATATTTCTGTTACACATGCTTGAGAACTCTTACTCTGTTCAATACGGTCAGACTCACAGACATGTTTATATGTCAGACAAGTTAAAGTTAGCATGTTTATGTTCTTATTACGATTTTCTTCAATTTAGCTTCGACTTACCCTCCTCCAAAACCTGGCCTGGCCTAGACATCGAAGCCATACCAGATCGATGCACGCCTGTAAAACAAAAAAAAATCAGGGTGTTAACTGTCTGACTGTTTTGGATATAAAATTTAAGACATAATTAATAATTATAAAAACAAATTCAGAGCATTCATTAAAATGTTACAATCATTGAAATAAACATATTTCGTTAAAACCGTATTAATTTCAAAATAGTTATATTTCTCACAGCCTTGATGGATCTGAATTTAATGATTTACTATGGGGTTTTCGTTCTGTTCAAAAGTTATTAGAGAGCAAAAATGCGATTGTAATAGCACTAAATTTGAATGGTAGTAACCCAAAATATAATAAAGCTTTGTTGACCCACAACGTCTCAATCTATTATAAACAATGTTTTTATCAAGCTAAGACGAACAGCTGAACTATAATGGTAAGAACAGAACAAGTGGGTCGCGGTGGAGGTGGATGTTGCGGTGGATGCTACTAGTTAAGTCAGCACATAGCAAGGAGGTTACCTGCGCTGCTCAGTCGAGCTAACGCACGAAATAACAGACGCCAGACGTGTTATATGCGAGCTACTGTGGAGGGGGATAGCAACTTGGCCTTGACGGCACCAATTACAGGAAAGCATCCTTGTAGGCATCCATGTAAAAACAAACTCATTTGATTTTCAAAAACATCGATGTAAACCTCCTGGATGGCATCGCGCTAAACCTCCACCGCGACTTACCTGCTCTGTTCTCTTCCATTCACTACAATGTGTTTCTTTTACATGGATGTCGACCGCGACTGCGACCTGCATCTCCACCGCGACCCACTTGTTCTGTTCGTACCCTTAAGACATATTCTGTGATATCATAGAAACAAAACTTGACTGAGTTGTACTCTACTTTGTTTTAATTCAAATTAATTACTTTTTGAAAGGCAGATTTTAAAGTCATGGTAGATTTATCTCAAGAAAAAAAATAAATGTTTTAACGTGTAATGGCCTGAAATGAGTCTGACGAAATTAGTATAAATATTAATAATAACATATTTTGTTCCAGTTCACTAAGATTTGTTTAAGAAAATCTGGGTTCAAAACAAAATATGTAATAAAATACTAAACAATAACTTAATATGTTATAACACGTACCTTCCATGCCATTCTAAGAATGGTGCCAGGCTGGGCCGAAGAACCCGCCTGGCAACGTTGCACTCTTCTGGAATGGTTTTCAGGGTGTGCGTGAAAAATGTGGTTTTCATATGGAAGACGTTGCCGATGAATCCAGGTTCTATGAAAAAATACATTAATTTAATGTTTTAAATGATTGAATACAGCAGGAAATTATGTTTATGTTAAGAACTAAGCTAAACTAACAGTTGAGAAATCATTGGCTAAATCTTTTGGAGACTTAGGCCTAAAAGTGAAACGATATTTTGTAAATTCTGCAGATGTATTTTTGCAGCTTCCCGTTTCGCCAGTTACGACATTTAGGGCTATAAAACGGTTTAATACAGACTAAACAATGTAAACATATTTAAGTGCACTTGGCTGACAAAATGAACTTCAGTAGAAGGGCGATTAAAAAGGAGGGGGGGCTATGTTTACGGGGCAGATAAAGGTAAATGTCTTGTAAATGACGTAACCGACAACACCAAGGTCGATAAGCTTCAAAAATATGTTTGTGTTTTTTTAAATATTATGGTTCTTTATTCAAATGAGTTCTACCAGTACAGATACTTTTGTCAAATAATATAAATTTTACGTTTAAAATGAACTACTGCAAACATTAACACAAATCCTAAATTTTAAATTGATCTCGAAGAGGGTAACTTTGAGTCATTTGATAACCAAGACTTTTATTTTCAAAGTAGCAAATTTGTAACACCTTTCTAATAAGAAATATATAATTTAGTTTTGACATTATAATAAGAATAATGTAACGTCACTCTAATGGTTCATATCAGGATAATTTATATTTGGTTTGTTTTTAATAGTAAGAAAAAATATGCTACATTACAACATTAAATAATATGGTTGTTAAATCTCACCTGCTCCAATGCCAAATTTGGTCACGTACCGGTCGAATGTCACCCGACGCTTCTTCCTCACTGGAACAAAATAAACGAGGCTAGGAAATGTAACAAAAATGTAGTATACCACACATACTTCAGTACTGAAATAACATACGATGTTAAATAAACCATTTAATAAAAGTGAATGTTTACGTCATGTAAAATACAACTTACAGAAGTCGTCGTACATCTTGTTGTTCATTTCATCGTAATCAAAGGCGCAGTTCAATTCTGAAAATAGTTTGTAATTAGTTTTTGTGGAAATGGGGGTGACGAAATAATTCATTTGGTAATCACCTTTGGTTAGGCACATGGAATCTTAATATTTTTTTGAAAAACTAACGTAATATCAAATGTTTTGCAACATTTATGTTTTCCTGTAGGGCCTATATCAAACAAAATGTATAAATCGATTTCAAAGATATATAAACAAATTTTAATTACACTTTAAATTAATTCATGCTAAAATAACAGTACAGGTAGTATAATATTTAAATTTAAGTTCCTGTATTTGTACACTTAGGCTGGTATTCATAGTCGTACCTTAAGATAGCCTTAAAGCTCCCTCATTTAAGAAAACCGTAAGGTCGAATCATACCTTAAAGAGGCCTTACAAATAGTTTTCAATTCATAGACGTTTATTTAAGGTGGCCTTAGATGAGGCTACATTTAAGGAGACCTAAAGTGTAGAAGACACCTGTACCAATTTTACAAAAGTAAATACCTCTAGAACGAATATTTCATTAACTATAAATAAAGCTGTCCTTGTGTAATTTAACTTGTTAAAGCATTTAAAACGCGTTTACTTAGTGCTGCTAAATTAACTGGCAAATTTATACAAACTGTTTTATACAAAGCCTAAAATGTTCTCACTCCCTCTCATTTAAACTAACGAACGATTGGATCAATTATGAAATTGGTACAAGCCTAGTAGCTCAGTATTTACTTTTAGCTATTGCAATATTTTAGTTAAGCAATGACATCGATAAACTAATAAAATAGTATTTATTTATTTTTAATTTACTCTGTCACTCCAACTGACTAGTTTTGCAGTACAGTGTACGTTTTGAGGTTATGTGCATACTGAACGCTTTCATTATTTTCATTAATCAGATATTATTATTAACTGTACGATTAAAATAAAATATGTATTGTCACATTTATTTGAACCGTTAGACCTATGAAAAACAAACTCAATCTATTAAGTTGTTTTATCATTTAATTTTGTTCAGTAGCCTACGGCAATACTTACTAGAATAATTTAAAAAATATGCAACAGACTAATTAGTTGTTTTCCTAAAGTTTCTCATGGCATAAAAACACAATGCTATCAATATTGTATGAATATTGGGATATTGGTAATCATCTTTTATTATAAAATATCTGGTAGGCCTACCAATGGGGCAATAACACTTTTCACTACATCGTTTAAAAATCGGTATCTCATTTCAAATTGTCGTTTAAATATTTTTCGAATGGATTATCATAATCCCGAATATACCGTTTAAGAATCCTTCCTTAATCACATGCAAAATCAATAAATTCAAAAAAATCTTCATAATTTGCGATTTCGTGTGTCATTAGAATCAGTTATAAACTCGCTGAATTTCCCCAAAGGTACGTTGGTAGCTATCTTGAGAAAATTACGAATTCGAAGGTACATTTAGGCCTGCTTAGTGAAAAGAAGCGACTCTGCATTACAAATGAACCTAAGGCACCTTTAGGTAACTTTAGAGACGGTTTTAAGGCTGAGTTAAAATCTATACTTAAGGTTTGACTCTGCATTCAGAAATCATATCTTAAGGCCTCCTAAACTCTTCCTTTCCTTAAGGCTATCTTAAGAAACAACTATGAATACCAGCCTTAATCATAGTAAATAGTCAAAGTTAAACAAATCTATTGACTAAACGTGAACAGTAAATATAAAAGATCAAACTTGATAAATTAAAATGTACAATTACCAGGAGGCGTTTGCACTGAAACTCTTGATTTCTTCAAACAGCCCTTGTTGTGGACAATTCCTCCTCCCACCACTCGCACCTCCTCGCGTGGCTTTCCACAACAAAATACTGCAAACAAATTATTAGTGAGCGAAACCTACAATATCAACTTTTTATCTACGTCTTCCAAAATAATATTACAATTAATTGCCTTACTTAAGATAATTATGCTTAGCTTGTTGTGATATTTTAACAATATGCAACCATACTACTTATTCTTACAATTATAACTTAAATAATTTAAATCGTCCATGATTGAAATTCATGAATTTTAAACAGAATCCGAATTAATGAAACAGTATAAAATCATTCTATTCATAATTTAATGAATGATAAATTGCTATATGCGTTTTTTACTCGAACATTTTTATGATTAAAACGTGAATGGCGTATTTTTTAAGTCTTAAAGTCGTATTTTTTCATTATTTATTTGCCTAAGTTGTTTATGTTAAATACTAAAACAGCTGTTAAATGAAAATTTATTTAGTGTTTATCTAGGCCTACAGTTAGTACAATGACTCTAAAAGAATTAATTTTACTACTGGAAAATCTGGAGTATTTATTATTACTGATCGAATAGATAAGTGAGCACTTTATTATTTAAACACATTCGATTTACATCTAGAGTTTGATGGCAGGAGGAAAGATTGAATTCTTTTTTTTTCAAATTCCAATGACAGAAGCCATTCCATTCAGTTTAATGCCAGACCGTTAACAACTAAACTTCACAATAGGCCTACAAAACAATCAAAGCACCTAAAGCTATCTGGTAATGTTTAAATAAAAAGACATGTGTCAAAATGTTATTAAGGCATTACTTATTATAAAAACAAAATCAAAATGAGAAAATTTCTGAGACAGTATAAATTTATTTCAAAACAGTTAATCAAATTTAATTTATCTGAGAATCTACTAACAACAGCCAATAGCTAATGAAGATTATGCAATTAGTTGACTTTGTAACGTTTTACAGTAAATTAAACTTAGGGATAAGTTTGTTTTGATCATTATGATTGTTTCGTGTTTTTAATTTATATAAACCGAAAGCAAATCAATTATCTATAGCCTACACTCGAAGAACCTCAAAATGAGCCGAATTAAAGCTGCTATTCATCGTCCATGTACGAAGCATTCGTTAAAATATTTTAAATTAAGATTTGTTTTATTAATATTGACTTACAACGCTTAATAGCGGAGATTACTCCCATGTTAGTTTGTATTACTTCAGAAGTAAATTACAAATGATTTTAGAAACCATAGAGATGAAAGATTTTTTAACTTTCTTATTGTTGACAATTTTATTGTAATACACTTTTATTTGAATAATAAAATTTTAGATTTTATGGATTAAAGATTACAGTGACTTGTATTCTGAGACCTAAGGCCGGCAGTGGAAAATGAGCACCGATCACGGTCCCCAGAACACGTTTTGGGGTGTCAT
>JAGFPH010005162.1:0-20877 GCA_018207615.1 Philaenus spumarius
TGCGACGGACTGAGATGTAGCCTCAGCCGCGCAATGCAATATTTTTTCAATTAAACTGCAAAAGGGGTAATGTAAAATATCTAAAGCCAAAAATGGGTAAATATTATGAAGTAATAGAAATTTGTTTAGTAAATAAAAATTATGTATTAGATAATAATAAGTGTAAAGGTAAAAGAGAGATAGATAGGTTAAAAAATATGATAAATAGGGCTTTAACTAAAATGAACACAAATTAAAACATCCAAAAGGACTGTAACTTTGTAAATAATAGGCCGATCGCGAAACGGGAAACGACAATGTGCGTACAACAACGAGTAGGACAGTAAACCAAGAAGAAAATAGTCGGAAAATCGGAAAATGGGGAAAGCCAAACGGAAAACTTAATAAGAGTCCCAAATGCGAACGCGGTGGCAGAAAAACACCACTCGAGTTTGTGTAAGTTAAGGAAGACTAGCTGAGTACGCAGACGGTTTCAGAAATAAAATCGGAGGGCTAGAACTGTAGTTATGGGAATTTAGTAAAAATTAGGCGAAATAAATCTCGACAAAAGTGGACTTGTAGTTTTAGGAAAACTTACTTGTCCAAAGTTGAATGTCAAGACAGTGCGCTAGACACGCCCACTATACAGGTCTACGAACCCTGAGGCGAAATTAATAATTATATTAATAGAAAAAGTTGCAGGAAATTGAAAAATTAAACTACTGTGTGGTAGAGAATTTTATCAGGAACTTGGGAAAATTAGCTAAAAAATTCTATTACGAAAGGAGCCCGCGAGAAACGCTAAAAACCGAGGTCCAAGTAGTGATAATCAGTATTTAACATTGGCTAACTTGGGGAAGGAGAAATAGGAGCTGGTCGAAAGTCGATGTATAGCTCGTCAGTCTTAGATAGTACTCCGGGAAAGAATCCACGTTTCTCGTCATTAGAATTTAGAATAATTACTAAGTACATCAGTGGAATAATTAGTATAATCTTCATAAAACAATCTTTAAAAATCTAATATATAATTTTCAAAAATATACTAAAATAACGCATTTAATTACAACGATACGTGAACTTAAATCAATCGTTTATATTAATTTAAACGCCGATATAGCATAATAAAGTGATGCTATAGAACTTCGAGAACTTCAAGAGATAACTTCAAATTGTGGGAGATCCAGGATAAACAGCGGCTAGGGCTGTTTGGATAAACAACGGCTAGAGTTGTTTGGATAGACAGTGGGTAGTACTGTCTGGATAACAGCGGCTAGTGCTGTTTTCGACTACAATCCAGGAGTCAAGACCATAGGACACCACCAGTCGCAGGGATCCGCACGACAGCGAGAACTTCAGCAGCATTTCCAAAACAAATCACCTAGTAGGATTTCGCCGTAAGCTACGCAAGGTAGAGTTGGCGGCACCTTTTTAATATTTCATACTTTACAGCATTGACAGCTAGGGTTTTTTGTGAAAAATATCATTGGGATAAATATAGGAATTTATAGACACTTTTTTAGATACAAAAGAAATATCTATCTCTCTACAAAGCCTAAAATTGTCTCAACAAAAAGTTTCATATTGTAAAAGGATTGTATATATAGAAGGAATAACTGATTTTGATTTGATATATTATTTTGTATGTTTTAAGTTTTAAAGAAAGATAAAACCAGTAAATTTTATTTTCATTTTTCTAAAAATTTCTTTTATTAAGCGCTTACCTATAATCACCAGATATAATTTAAGCAGTGTTAGAATAAGAGTCCAGGATATCAATTATAGTAAAGGTCATCGTTCTCCGAAAGGCACGAATCCCGAGATAAGAGTCAAAACTCCAAAAACTAACTCAAAATATATAAATATAAGTAGTTGGGCGGTAAGCGATAGATAGCAAGCTAAGGGGCCGCGCGCGTAAGTGAGAGAGGTGGCCGTTGCAAGTGGCGACCAGCTACGTGGGGCTTGAAAGGCCATTTTTGAAAGATAAAAATATTCCAAAAAACGTCAAAGGCGTCAATAGAGAAAACTATAATAAAATAAAAATCAAAACTTGGTTAATTAAGCTTCACGAGAACAGAACGGTGCTTTTAATATAGTTGGTAATTTTAAAAAATAAAGCAAATAGTATAAAATTAAGAGATTGTAATAAAATTGCATAAAAATGACAAAATCAGGGGAATCTGAAATGAAAAAGGTGATGGAGTACTTAAAAGAATTAGAAATGCAAAGGGTTAAGGATAAAGAAGAATTAGAATTAAGGGAAGCTGCTAGGGAAGATGTTAGGCGTGAAGAAATCGAAAAATTGGAGAAAAGTAGGCGGGAAGAAATAGAAAAGATGGAAAAAGCTAGGGAAAATGCTAGGCTTGCTGAAATGCAAGAAATGAAGTTAGCTAGACAGGTAGAATTAGAAAAATTAGAAAAAATACGCGTGCAAGAAAAAACAGAATGGGAAGTAGTAAGGCGTACTGAAAAAGTAGAGTTAATATCAGAGTTAAAAACTATTGTAGGGGAAGTCAAAGAAACGATAGAAAGGGAGTTAGGAGCGCAGGCAGCTCAAATAGGGGAATGTGTTAAAGAAATAGGGGAAATGAAAGGGGAAATAGAAATAGTAAGGGCTGGAACAAAAGTAAATGCTGAACGGATAGGTGTAAACTCCACTGAAATTTTAAAATTAAAAGAGACAGTTAAGGAAATTAATAATGAACGAACAAGTAGGGGCGTAATAGAAAAACAAATAACTCATGTTTACCAAAATCCTCAGGAAGTAGAGAAGATCGAATTTTGGGGAGGGAACAGAGAAGATCCCGTTAGGTTTATAAAAAGATTGGAGAATTTGTTAAATGAAATAAATAGTACAATGGAAGGTGAGCAGAAACTACGCTTCGCAGAACGGCATATTACTGGGCAGGCTAGAATTTGGTGGGAAATTATAAAGGGAGACAAAGAAACATATGATGAATTTAAAGTAGCTTTCTTAGAAAGATATTGGGGGTATGAGGCTCAAAGAAAAGTTATGGACATGATAGAAAACAATCGATATGATTATCAGGGAAAATTGTCCATGTCAGAATATTTCTGTCAACTAGCGCAAAAAGCCGCTAATCTAAACCCTCCTATATCTGAACAGCATTTAATTCATAGTATAATGCGCCATTATAGTAAAGAAATCCAAATTGCTAGCATGGGAAGGTCTAATATGAGTTTCACAGAGGCGATAGCTTTCCTAGAACAAATGGATAGTATGGGTAGGAGATCAAGGGAAATGCAACCACCACCGAGGTGGGAAAATAATAAGTATCATAGAGAACAAATCAGGAACCAACCTATACCTTACCGAACACCTAACCGGCAATTCTATGATCAAAGACCTAAAAACACCTATAACCGAAATACCAATCACCCGGGTCCATCAAATCAAGGGGTTCCCGCAACTCAGAGTTCAAAAAACTGATTTATGAGGTTCCGGAAAGATATAATGGCAAACGACATCGGCCAATCCTAAAGGAAAATGTCGGAGCTGCGGATAAAACCACTTTTAATAATAATAAAAATTCAAATAGTCTAATAATAAAGAAAAGTATCCAAGTTAGTAACTTAACCTACGATATAAGGGAGGAATTGTTCCAAGAGCCCGAAGTAGATCATTTAATTAATAAAGAATTGCCTATTTGTCCTAAAATAAAAATAAAAGTAAATAACATTGAAGTATATGCTGAGCTTGATACTGGGGCACAGGTTTCATTTATGCAGGAAGAGTTTTATGAATCCTTAAAGAAAGCAGGATATAAAATTAGTGAGTTACCAGTAAAACAGGTTGAGGTGGTGACTGCAATTAAGAAAAAAAGACAAAGGGTTAGCAAACAAATAATAATTGATTTAAATATAGGTGGAGAAATTGTAGAGGAAATATTTTTAATAGTACCAAAATTAACTAATACTGTAATCATAGGGTGCGATATATTGTATAAGTATAAAGTTAGAATAAACATGGAAAATAATTTTGCACATTTTCAAATAAATAATAACCAAATAAGCACAGATTTTGAAAATGAAAGGGTTAATGAGCTTAGGCCGGAAAACTCAGTAGGGCCGGTGGAAAAAGCAATGGTTAAAGGGTTAACAAATAAATCGGTAACAAAGCCAAAGAAAAAAGAGGATAAATTTTCAAAGGAATATGTAGACAGCCAGAAGCAGGGGAGTAGAGTAGGAAAGGTAGATAGCGATCAGGAGAGTGTACTTGCCAAGGGGAAGGAAGGAATTAAATCGTCGAAAGGGCCACAGGCCAAAAGTAGTAGTTTAAATATAGGGGATAGGCCACAGGCCGAAAATAATGAAAAATTAATACGTAATAGGGAATTAGCTATACTCTGCGCGTCGAAGCCACAGGCAAATAAGGAAATAAATAATAAAGGGTATAGATCTAAGGTCCAAGGGGAAGGAAAGTTGATAAACGATTCAGAATCAAGCAATACACTCTGCCGGGAACAATCTACAGAGCGAAGTAGGTGGGAAAGAATGAAAGGAGTTAAGTTTAAAGTACCGAAGTATAAGCGGAAAATTGGTAGAAAGAAGCAGAAGCCGCGTGTAAGGTTCAAAACGCAAGTGAAATTAGGACATAGATTAAATGAGTATAAAAATTTGTAAATCGCAATATAAGGTAAAACAATGACCTGTCAAATAAATATGTTTTAAAATAAAATCCTTAGCAAGCCAAGTTTAACAGTAAGGGAAAGAAATGATTAGGCTAGTCGAGTCAGATCTATTAAAATAAGCATTAGGCCTACGCAAACACAGAGTAACAATGTAAAGGGAAATTGAATTCAGATTGTGGCCGTACAAAGTTTATCTTAGCTCAGCTGGTTTGAAATGAATGAGAGGGAAAGAGAGAGAGGGAAGTGGAGACCGGCGAATGTCAATAAACATGGGACAGGAAATTAGAGCAGTGAAATCATAACAAGGTGCAAATAAACAAAGCGGTAGACAAGGTCAAGAGCGGATGATCAGCTGATGACCTTATGAATGGACACCACTGGTATAGGGTGTAACACAAGCATTGTTAGAAATGTTTGTGAAAACTTTTTTAAATGAATTAGTTTCTAAGCCTTAATATTGGGGATGTTTATTGTAAGGTTGTCAATGCTGTAGAATATGTTGTTAGCTAGGGGCCAAACAGAAACTACCAGGACAGTGAGGGAATATAGCCGAAAGGCATATGACTATAAAAACTATAAAGTGAATAATATGTGTACATTTCAGTCAATAAAGCTGTAGCAGCAGTGCAGTGTAATTATATATTTTCAGAGACGGAAAATTATCATGAAAAATCTGAAATATTTGAAATGGTTGTTATGTATATATGTATGTATTACAGGAGATGATGTATGTTATGTTTAGTTATAGAAATGTTTATGAGTTTAGTATGAAAAAATATTATTATGAAACGTGTTATGTATAGGATAAGTAATTATGTTATGTTTAGGGGAATTCAGGTTTGGGCAAATTTCCCTTTAAAGAAAAATTTTACAAACCTTGGGGAAGGAACTTGCGACGGACTGAGATGTAGCCTCAGCCGCGCAATGCAATATTTTTTCAATTAAACTGCAAAAGGGGTAATGTAAAATATCTAAAGCCAAAAATGGGTAAATATTATGAAGTAATAGAAATTTGTTTAGTAAATAAAAATTATGTATTAGATAATAATAAGTGTAAAGGTAAAAGAGAGATAGATAGGTTAAAAAATATGATAAATAGGGCGTTAACTAAAATGAACACAAATTAAAACATCCAAAAGGACTGTAACTTTGTAAATAATAGGCCGATCGCGAAACGGGAAACGACAATGTGCGTACAACAACGAGTAGGACAGTAAACCAAGAAGAAAATAGTCGGAAAATCGGAAAATGGGGAAAGCCAAACGGAAAACTTAATAAGAGTCCCAAATGCGAACGCGGTGGCAGAAAAACACCACTCGAGTTTGTGTAAGTTAAGGAAGACTAGCTGAGTACGCAGACGGTTTCAGAAATAAAATCGGAGGGCTAGAACTGTAGTTATGGGAATTTAGTAAAAATTAGGCGAAATAAATCTCGACAAAAGTGGACTTGTAGTTTTAGGAAAACTTACTTGTCCAAAGTTGAATGTCAAGACAGTGCGCTAGACACGCCCACTATACAGGTCTACGAACCCTGAGGCGAAATTAATAATTATATTAATAGAAAAAGTTGCAGGAAATTGTAAAATTAAACTACTGTGTGGTAGAGAATTTTATCAGGAATTTGGGAAAATTAGCTAAAAAATTCTATTACGAAAGGAGCCCGCGCGAAACGCTAAAAACCGAGGTCCAAGTAGTGATAACCAGTATTTAACATTGGCTAACTTGGGGAAGGAGAAATAGGAGCTGGTCGAAAGTCGATGTATAGCTCGTCAGTCTTAGATAGTACTCCGGGAAAGAATCCACGTTTCTCGTCATTAGAATTTAGAATAATTACTAAGTACATCAGTGGAATAATTAGTATAATCTTCATAAAACAGTCTTTAAAAATCTAATATATAATTTTCAAAAATATACTAAAATAACGCATTTAATTACAACGATACGTGAACTTAAATCAATCGTTTATATTAATTTAAACGCCGATATAGCATAATAAAGTGATGCTATAGAACTTCGAGAACTTCAAGAGATAACTTCAAATTGTGGGAGATCCAGGATAAACAGCGGCTAGGGCTGTTTGGATAAACAACGGCTAGAGTTGTTTGGATAGACAGTGGGTAGTACTGTCTGGATAACAGCGGCTAGTGCTGTTTTCGACTACAATCCAGGAGTCAAGACCATAGGACACCACCAGTCGCAGGGATCCGCACGACAGCGAGAACTTCAGCAGCATTTCCAAAACAAATCACCTAGTAGGATTTCGCCGTAAGCTACGCAAGGTAGAGTTGGCGGCACCTTTTTAATATTTCATACTTTACAGCATTGACAGCTAGGGTTTTTTGTGTAAAATATCATTGGGATAAATAAAGGAATTTATAGACACTTTTTTAGATACAAAAGAAATATCTATCTCTCTACAAAGCCTAAAATTTTCTCAACAAAAAGTTTCATATTGTAAAAGGATTGTATATATAGAAGGAATAACTGATTTTGATTTGATATATTATTTTGTATGTTTTAAGTTTTAAAGAAAGATAAAACCAGTAAATTTTATTTTCATTTTTCTAAAAATTTCTTTTATTAAGCGCTTACCTATAATCACCAGGTATAATTTAAGCAGTGTTAGAATAAGAGTCCAGGATATCAATTATAGTAAAGGTCATCGTTCTCCGAAAGGCACGAATCCCGAGATAAGAGTCAAAACTCCAAAAACTAACTCAAAATATATAAATATAAGTAGTTGGGCGGTAAGCGATAGATAGCTAGGTAGGGCCGCGCGTGAAGAGGCGGCCGTTGCAACCCGTCACTTTATTCAGCTCAGCGGGCTCTACACGTTGGTGGCGAAGGCGTATCTCAATTATAAACGGTTCCCAAAATATTGCATCATTTCATTTTGGCCTAACTTATAGTTCTCAGGGCAAAGAGGCGGAACTCAAGATACGCCTGTTCAATTAAAAAACAAACACAATTTTTTGTAATTTCTACAAGTTTTTATTGTTGAATCTAGCCGACCAAGGTTTCGCCCGTGACGGCATTGACGAGGCAGCTTTACAGACTAAAGAATATTAAAAAAACAAATGTGTTTAAAGATAGAACAGTTACTCACAACAAAGAAAAACGAAAGAGAGTGGAAAGGGGGGCGTGGGGTACGTATGGTCATAAGGTTGACAATGGGTTTAATAGAGGCGAGTTGGACAAAAATTCTACCTGATCGTTAAGTACAAGGATAGCATCTTTACAAAATAATCTCTTAATTTCTAACATTTCCAAGGAATTTAATTTCCTACTTTTATCATTGCCATGGAGAATCTTAAAATTAATATTATTGGAAAAATCTGACACTAAATGATTTTTTAGATGGTTAGAGAAACTAGAGTCATTATAACCCAACCGCCAACTTCTTTCATGTTCACTTAACCTACATTTAAAACTACGGCCTGTTTGGCCTACATAAGCTGCATTAAAGATGATACAAGATAGCTTATAAACACCACATTTTTTCATGTTGTCTATTTTGCCTTTACAATTTAGTACCGGGGGACCGAGCCATGCTCGGTGTTTGCTTGGGTGGTTAAAACAATACCTATAAAATAAACACATGTATAATTTAAAAAACAAATATTTTTTTATTTTGAACATTCTAACACTGTTAAAGATATGTAATAAAACAAAATGTAAGGAAACATAAAAAAATTATTTTAAGATACTCATTGCCTATGATAAAAATGTTAAGCAATCAAAATGTCATGGCAATGTTTAAGCTGGCAATCAAACAAACTTTGAATTTAATTGTAAGATACTGTTCTAGTATTGTTCAGCACTTCTGTCCATACAATATTACGGCTACAACGTGCCTTTTTTTGGAGGTAGATGTACTTTCAGTCCACTTTTACGCTTGACTCGTGAACATGCAACGTAGAGCATACCATGCATGAACACTGGAGAAAGTAGATTCACCCCCACAAACTCCAGTGTTTGGCCTTGGGATTTGTGTATCGTCATTGCAAAAGCTGCTCGCACTGGAAACTGATGACGTTGAATCGTGCATCCTAGCTGTGACTTGCTGGAGTCGAGGGTAATCCTTGGAATGTGAACTTCGCGACCTGCCATTTCGCCGGTGATGATTTTGGCTTTGATTAGATTATTGCACATCTCAGTAACTATAAGCCTAGTTCCATTACACATTCCTTCGGACACATCCAAGTTACGCAGAAGCATAATTATAGAGTTGATCTTTAATTTGAGCTTGTGCGGAGGTAGATCGGCAATATTAATTGAGTTTAGAAACTCCGTAGTGAATTGAAGCGCTCCATCTGGCTGGTCCTTCACGGTATCAAAACTTGCATAAATCTTTTCTTCCCCTGGTAGCATGTAAATTATTTTATTGTTTATATTGTCTACATCCTTGTTGAGTGGTGCAAGAATAGCTCGTTTCGCCATAGCTTCATAGTCACCCATTGAAAAACAAATCCCGTATACTTCTTCGATAAGGTTTCCATTCGAGACTACATCCTCTTGAAATTCGATTTCTCCCATTTCATTAGTCGGCAAGGTTCCATCTCCTAAATTAATTAAGAACTTTGCTAATTCTTCTTCTTCTCTGTCGAGGCGCGTGTTTTGGTCCAGTGTAAATATTGTAAAATTCAGCCATAAGTTACTTCTCTTTATTGACAGGTCGAGTATTTCACTTTTATTCGCTCTGGTCTGGACGGGCAAGCACTGTCTGAAGTGGCCTCCTAGTACCATAATCTTTCCGCCAAACGGAACATTGTTTTGTTCGATTACTCGCAACAACTGGTCCATATTTTCTAACCCATATTTAGGCAGCATTGGTGCTTCATCTAGCATAAATACACCGATTGATGATAGCTCGTTTGCCTTTTCGGATCCTGGCTTTATGGATGAGATGGATTCGAAAGTAAGTGGTACTTGGAGACCGAATGTCTTGTGAGAAGTACGTCCTTCGGGAAGATTTATTGCTGCAATGCCTGTAAATGCCATGCACTTTACTGTCCTAAGTTTACCTCGAATGAGGTGATAAAGACAAATGTACACAAAGGTTTTGCCGGTACCACCAGGTCCATCAACAAAGAAGCACTTCGCAGTATGCTGTTGGTTGTCAAGTGCAAACATGATGGCATCGACAATTTCACGTTGCTTTTCATTCATACGTAGGTACATTCGTTCTCCAAGCGAAGTTGACTCATCGGCCTCAAATAACTCTGGGTTTATAGGATTGTCGTACTGTTCGATGTCATCCATTCCAAGTTGAGTAACCCAATATTTAAAATTTCGGCCTTCAGTCGCTTCGCTGTTCAACTTGTAGGCGATAATCCTGTATGCTTGATTAATTCCTTCTTCAATACAGTTAACTTTATTCCAAGCTTCGTGAATAAAGTCCTCAGCCAATTCGTACTTAAACATCTCCCATAGTCGTTTTGGGTCTTCTGGCGAGCCTAGAATCAAGATCTGTGCAAAAAGTGTACGCATTGCTCGAGGCATCTTGGAGGAAGCAGATTCTATAAGGCCTTCAATCCACTGTTGGTCGTCATAAGTGAGTCCTCTGGCCAAACATGCTTGCTTGTATGTTGCATGATGTACTCCATTCACAAAATATAGGTCATTGAAGCTTGTCGCGTTATGCACGTGAAATAGCAACATTCGCAGAAAATATAGCTTGGGTTGAGCGATGAGGCAAACGGTGTGGATTCGGCCTCTGCAATTTGAGCATCGCAAACGCTCTTGCCACTTGCTGTCTTTTCCAATCCATCTGTAATGCTCGGGCATCTGCCTGTAATAATAGTAGTTTACTGGATCTTCTTGGCGTTCTTTCTCTTTCATCGACGCGTTGTGATGAAAGTACGCTTCAAGTGTCGAGCCCTTTTGACCAATATCAGTTAAATCTTCTTCGGGTTGAGCCATGTTGATAGGTCGGTAATGACCTTTCAAGTGGATGGCTAAGCGCTGGACGGAGTGGCTCTTCTTTTGTATTTCAAACCCAAATAGTCTCCAGCATGCTTCTGGGGGAGAGATATATCTCGTTTCGACATAGGTTTCTGCTTCATTATACATGATCTGTTTACCGTTCTCGGTAATCTTTATTCTAGCACAATCGTGTCCCTTGTAAATGTACTTATAGAGATATTTCACTGCTCGGATGCTACCGACATATTCAACATTTATATGGCAGTTGTACTTCTTTAACATATATCCATTGTAGGGAGCGACATGGCGGTTATCTCTAGTCACTCTGCGCCCTTAACTGTCTTTGCGGTATACAGCTTGATCTTGCGAAAATTCCTCATTGTGTGGGTCCAATGTTAGGATGTATCGGCGTCGGTACTTGGGTTTTTTATCGTCCACGAGAGACGTAAACTCCTGGTGTTCCATCGGATAGCCAAAGCGACATTTATATCGTCCATTTTTTACGACCATGCATGGTGCCTTGTTGTTGTGTTCACCGCAAGGATTATGGGTCATCCATTTTAGAACTAATTGTCGGAGTTCTTCATCGTTTTCGGGAATTTCTGCACATATGATGTCGTCGATCTCCTCGGCACTTTGTATTTTATCGTCCCTTGCCATAATTATTAGTAAATGCATGTGCGGCAAACCACGCTTCTGAAACTCGATCGTATAGACATACGCAGTTGCCCTTCCAAGTATTTGCTTCTTCATAATGTCGTCAACAATATGTCCAAATTTTAGCTTGGCAATTCGTGCAACGAGGTCTGGACGGTCTTGTGCCAACTGCTGAACAATGTTTCCATTGCCTAATTCAATTTGCGCTGCTTGTCGGAGTTCTGGCCATTCTGGATTACATGTCACTGTTATGAAGTAGTCAGGTGATCCGTGCCTTCGCACAATAGCCATTGCATCTTCGAAGTGCTCTGTGTAAAAACGCGTAGATTCAGGAAATGAAGACGGAAGAATTACCTTTGCGCCAATAGTTGCATCCTGTTTAGCAGCCAAGTCATTGAGCATGCGAGACACCCCGGCATAAGATTCAGCCATGAGCTTCTTCTGGTTGTTTTTTATAAATAGGATTCTGTCACGCTCCACGCGTATGTAGGTGTCGACGACATACTGCTGAAAAAGACGGCCGCTAAAATGAAGTGCATTAAAGGTCACGAGCCGTAAGTCTAGGTCAGTTCCTGCACAATCCACTGGAAGAGGCTTTGCATGATTTGGACGAAAAGCTAGACGGTGTTGAGCAAATTCTAATCGAGTCATACTCAGTCGGCTTGGATACGGCCTCTGCAGCAGTTGTCCAACATCCAAAATTCCCTTGTGGATAAAAAAGTGGGTAGCTAAACGGCTCTATGCGGCTGTCAGTGTTCTTAAGCGTGATAATATCCTTTCCTCTTTCTCTCACTACCATTTCGTTTTCTGGAAAGCTTTGGTCAGCATTTAGTGTGATGACAGCTGCTACCTCGTTAAACGTTGATGAGTTGAAACGTCTTGGGTCGTCACCTTCACGGGCTGTAATCAACATGTGCACTTTTGGAGGTACAATTCCGGAAGCAATTGACAGTTGGTTAGCTTCGTCGACTACTTCCCGCATCATCATAAATCCTCGTACAAACGGGTTCTGGTCACGCATAATTTTTTCCAAAAGTTTAAGAAGATCCTGGTTTATTTCACCACTGATCGGATGGTTTGTTCGTTCTGCTACCGCTTCGTTTGCATCTAGAAAATACATTTGTCCATAGCGGGGCTGTTGGGTATTTCCGGCAGCATCTAGTGCAGGTTGGGCCGCAACATTCATCTTGTGGTATATAAGTCCGCAAGCCGTAAAGCTGTAGATTCCGCGATTGTTAAATGTTCTGTCATCAGTTACATTAAATGATGACAGAGCGAAAAACGCATCAATATTACGGATTCTAGAGTGAAATTCTGAAGAAAGGGGATGTTGCCGAACAAACAGCAGTGCCAGTTCGTTTGGGAAGGTTGTTGGTGTTTGTAATATTCGACCATGCAAACAGCAGTCACCGAATGAGTTGATGTTGGTTTGGTTTGTTACATGTTCTTCTGGGAAATGTAAGGCGCCATCATGAATACACTTAACGTTGAATGGCCCAAGACTTGAGTATACGACATCTGCTGTTGTTGCAGTCTTGTAGGTTGGGAGATAGTTGGCTGCAGAAACTCGTCGAATTCGTGCATGACGACGGCGATCTTCTTCTCGGCGCCTGTTTTGTTGTTCTTCTATTTCATTATTACGGCGATTAAGAACTCGGAAGCGTTCTTGTTCGAGTCGACGATTCCTATCTTCTTCACTTTCGTTCATCCGTCTGCATGAAGCTCGTAGAAGTTCTCCACCCAGACGACGATCCCTTTCTTCTTCTGTTTCGTTTATCCGTCTGCATGAAGATCGGAGACGTTCTTCTTCAAGACGATGATCCCTTTCTTCTTCAGTTTCGTTGATCCGTCTGCATGATGAACGGAGACGATTTTCTTCAAGACGATGATCCCTTTGTTCTTCAGTTTCGTTGATCCGTCTGCATGAAGCTCGGACACCTTGTTCTTCAATATGACAATTCCTTTCTTCTTCACTTACGTTCGAAATACGTTCTATGCATTGTAATTTTGCTATTCGAGTTGGCCGCGATACTGCTGGTGTTACAGAAACAGACAGTTCAGCAACTGGTGGTTCAGTATTTGAAGGTTCTGATTCCGGAATGAGCTGAGTTTGTGTAGAACGTTCATCGTGGTGACATGTAAATTGGTTTGACCGTTTACGTTTAGGTGGTCTTCCTCCAGGCATAGTGAATTAAATAATGTAATAAATTTGTTTGAATAAAAATAAAGCTCCACACATAACTGACACAGAAAATAATATATTCAAAACAAAATAAATATCCTATACTCTAATAAAATTAAATAAAATAAAAATACATAAACAGAAGTAGTTCTCCACAAAAACCTATATTAAAGGTTATAAATTAACACAAAATCAGCTAATAATGGAAAAATATGATAGGAAACAGCTAATGGAAATATTATAGGAAACAGATGATCTTTGTCTTATGTATCCTATTGATTTCCCGGGTTGTTAAAAATCTCCATCAGTATAGGTAGGTTTAGATAAAGTCTGTTGTATTGTATTTATTTTAACTACAAAATAAAAATATATTTAGATACCGTATATTATAATGAATACGAAATTTTAACAAATAGGCCTTAAATTTTATAATCCTACAAATAAATTATATTGTACACATTTACCGAGTTAAAAATCTCCATCAGTATAGGTAGGTTTAGATAAAGTCTGTTGTTGTTAAATTGTTAAATCACGAGTAGGCCCCCAGTGAAAAATCACAGACAGAATAATTGGATACATATCAGTAATACATCATGTAAAAAAAATACTATTTAAAAACAACAGACTTTATTTATGCCTACGTAACTATTGCTGCTGGTCATTTTTAACTCGGTAAATGTGTACAACTATAAGGATTATAAATAAAACTGTAGGCCTATTTGTAAAAAAATATACTATTTACTACTACGCTGGGTTTTGTAGTATTACAGATGAGTGGTGAAATCAGCTGTTATATTATACAATGTATAAATAAATAAACTTAATTAACTGAACTAAATCAAAATATTAAAATCAGGTAAGTACTGTTTTGTAGGCCTACTCATAACTCGCAAAATATTAGCACGGGTCAGCTGATTTCAAGCTTAAAACAATTCTAACCTTTAAGACAAATTATTTATGTTTAATACTTACAAAATAAATTTAAACAAACAAATTAAATGGAAACATTTATAGGAGACAGCTGATGGAAATATTATAGGAAACAGCTGATGTTTGTCATATGTATCCTATTGATTTTAAATTACATAACCCCAATGTTAAAAATTTTCAATTTTCAAATGAGTTTTTCAGAAAAATACGAGTTTTCCTGAGGTAGTGGTTTTTACCAATCGATTTTTTAGTCCCAAAAGCCTCTAATCCCAAACTTTCAGCAAAATCCTTCCGCTGGATCTCGAGATTGCTCGTACAAACACACAAACAAACAAACAAACAGACATTGCTCGTATTAGAGTATAGGATTAACATTTTCCCTAAATTGTTTTTACAATAAAAAGCTGGTTTACAGTGATTTTTCTTTTCTAAAAGATTCACAACAGCATAACTAACCATACCAATGTAGTTGATTCTACACCATTTTGGTTTGGTTTTATTAGAATCTATTGGGAATAAAAGAGATTTAGCCTGGTTATTTAATTTAGTTTTCAAAATTGTTTCAATAAGTTTAATATCATAACCATTATTTATAGCAATATGTTTGATGCAAGTTAATTCTAAATAAAAGTCATTATTAGACATGGAATAACTAATAAGACAATTGTAACACTTACAAGCCATGTAACAAGAATATTGTATGATCATAAATTAGTAAATTCCCATAGTGACTAAAAACAGAGATGTGGTCTGATAGATTAAAAAGACGCAATATTTAATAATAAATATTTATAATTCTTGTATACATATACAAATTTGTTAAGACGCAAAAGTAACTAAAAACATAATCATTTAAATAAATGTAAAGTAATAAATAAGCAGACTGTATAATAAAGATTAAAAAGCAGACTTAAAAACATTAATGAATAAAAATATATAATGTATATAAAGTGTATAAGAATTCATCAAACTAAAAACAGTGGTGCGGTTTAAAAAGTAATTAAAAGTAAATAAGTGGTCACATAATGAACAGTTTCATTAGTAAAATATAATAAGGTGGAAGAAAAACATTATAACAGAGAAATTATATTTTAAGCGTGTATAAATGCGCAGTGCAGACAAACTAGATCACAATGCTCATGAGGGTTGAGTTAATGCAGGAGGCCCTGTACCGCTTCATTTAGCAAGGACTTAGAACAAATATGGCGAAAGGTTAAGATGTACAGTTGAACGTGATAAAAGTATTTTTCACAAAAATGTAGTTTTTCAATATTGGAGAGTGATGAATCTTGCATCAAAGTGAATTAGGAGTGCTATAGCATTGGTGAAAGCTTCGGCGATAAAATCCATCGAATTTTTTCAACGTAAAGTGGACTTGTGAAAATATGACCATGTGGTTGGCTTGAGTGCGTGTAAAAATGGAAGCGTGTTGAAGATATCCGTAAAAATCCGGTAAATCCTAGGTAAAGACGTTAATGTGAACAATTCTGTAAGTACAAATGGCCATAAAATTTAATAATTTCAGTCTGCATTTTAAAATTTTCAAACTTTTAAAACATGTGATTAAACTTATTTTGGTATTGCATCATAACTTAGTAGACATAATTGTAATTGGTACCTAGTTGTATTTTGTGTAAAATATTGATAATTTGATTTGTTTGCTTCATGATGTTAATGAATTTGTTTGTACATAGTTATTTTTTTATAATGTGTGAGTAAAAAGATAGTTGTTCCGCCACGATGTCTTAAATTCTTTCATTTAACCATGGGCATCCATTAGTGAGTACTTTGCAGCCAAGAACCACGACCTGAGAAATTAAATTTAAAGTAGAATAATTTTAGAAGTAATTACATATGCATAAATGATATGAAAACATGCAAATAGGTTATATGTGGATTATTAATTTTTTTATATAAGAGTCAAGTGAAGAAGTATTATAAGGTTTTATAAGGGAGGTTTTAAGGTATAAGGTGGAGTTGTAATTTGAAGTTAAGGTGAGTCACGTGGTGTATAATTTTTGTAATAGAGGTTGAAGAGTGAGGAGTGTTTTTGATGTTTAAAGTTATATGATGAGCGACGATTTTTAGAGGTGAACAAGTATATAAAGTAAAGGCGAGGAGAGCAATAATCCACATATAACGTTTTTATGAGTTTGAACATGTTTTTTATTTTTCAAAGTTTTTCGACGACCCATTTTTTTTAACAGTTTTAACACTTTATATTTTATTTTTGTAACCATCCGTTACACAATGCAACATACTATGGAAGGCGGACAATTTATGATTAAAAGGATGTTGAGATAAAGAATGTATGGTATTGTCCGTAAACGTAGGTTTCCTAAAAATACTGAAATTATGTTTCCCATCGTACATTTTTATGGATCTCCCTTGTCTCCCTTGCTGGCTGAGATTTTTATGGACAATTTTGAATCAACATTATTTTACAGTAATAACCCATACAAGTCTATTGTTAAGTATTGGTACAGATATGTAGATAATGTTTTATGTTTATTTGAAGGATCTAACCGCCAGCTTTAGTAATTTTTTTTTTTTTTTGCGCGAGGTGTACTGACTGGCGACGGAATCACCATTAAGCATACTTCATCACCAATCAAGGGTCTGTCTTCAGTTTACCTCAGCTGTTCTTCTTTCCTTCTAATGATTAAATTAATAAATCTTTCAATAATCTTCTATTTTTCTTCTTTTTCTTCTATCATCATAACCACCAGGCTTTCCGGTGAGATTGTTGACCCAAGCTGTGTTTCCAGAACTTCTCTCTTTGTCTTCCATCATACAAATTGAAAGATGGCGTGTTCTGCGCTGCCTTCTTCCGCCTCACAATTCAGACAGCGGGCCTTTTCTGATCTCCGAAAGCGATGTAGGTACGCCCGAAAATATCCGTGTCCTGTCAGTGCCTACGTCAGATAATAGTCGTCTCCATGTCGTCTATTTATCCATTCCTCGATGTTAGGAATCATTTTATATGAAGGGTACAGGGAAAAAATGGGCTAAGTCAGTTTTTACAAATTTTTCAGGAGAGGCCTTTTTAGATTGCAATACTCAAAACTTAGGTTATTTTGTTATTTAAATTTCAAATCATATACTGATATCAACACTTACCTTATTGTAAACTGTCTCGCAAATTTTTAAGTTTTAGTTTTACTTTCATTGTATAACAAATATAAAAAACATGAAAAAGGGCGGAGTTACATGTTAAGAACGGGCTAAGTCAGTGGCATACTGGGAAAAAATGGGGCAAAGTCTGAAGCAATAACAGTGCTACTATGATAGTAATAGTATTATTATTATTAAAATGTAGTAAAATAAAACAACAGTTATTATTTACTTGATGTTTATGAAATAATAATAAGGCAGTACATTTTGAGTCATGTTAAAAAGTAAATTATATTAAACATGTCGTATTTTTTAAGTAGGCTACTTAAAGTCATATAGTAGGCCTATAATAATCGAAGCAATAACTGTCCTTCAATTAGATGTCCTTATGAGGCAGACACAAAAAATATGTTGCTGCATCTTTACTACAAAACTTTGACAAATGGCTGATGTCTTCAAGTTTTGCCTTGGATATTGGTATCAAATCTGAAAATAAAAAACAAATGCTGCAAATATAGGTTAGACTCACTTGAGTTTCTAATTCCTAAATAACTAGGCTACTAAATTTGATTTAATAACAACAAAAAAATAAAAACGTTTATTAAAACAAAAGGTTTTGAGTTTGTTTTTTCAAGCGTGCTAATATACTAGTCGGAATTGGTTAATGCGTTTTGCTATAATTGCGGAACATAGGAACACACAGACGAAATGAAAAGCGATTAAGACGAATTGAAACTCGGTTATCACAAGTATTATTTTGTAATAAACTTTATGTAAAAAATGGGTGAGATTAGGTTTTATCTTTTATATAAGTTTCTTTTTGAGTAAAGATGTATGGAACTGAAGATAAAGTTAGGTTTGGTTAAGTTGCTCCAAGTAGGTTATTGCAGTCTAAAGAGTTGACTTTTATAAAGAGTAAACTGGATTATTAAAGTAGTTTTAGCTAGATAGACGGATTTTAAAACACTATTTAAAATTTTTTTAAAATTACGAACCTTCATACAGATCTTGCGGCAGTTCAAACTTGTTTTCTGCCAACTTCCAATTCCTGTTTTGTCGCCGATAGGTAACTACACCAGAATTGAAATTGCCATTGTATGTTTCTCGGTGAAAAATAAATCTAGGATGAGATTCCATTATTTTCATGTCTCTAATTGGGCTTGTTTTAAAAGGACACTTTTTCACGTACCTCTTACTCAAGTGATCAGTCCACTCCCTAAACATAGTTTGGTCGACTTCGACCACATCAAAGGGTCGAGAGGCTTAACTCTTGCCTCGCGAAAAACATCAGCCCATTCACTAAGGAGTTCAACTTTGGTTTTCTGTTTGACCAAACCCATATTTTTGTCTGATTCCATATACGAATGTCCCCTTACGGGGAAACACACTTTGATTAGTTCGAACCTCTTTTCAACATGAACCAGATGGTGGAGAAACCTAATCACCGTGTAATTCTTGTTTTGCCCTCCACAAGAGTCACAAAACACATTCATGCGCCGAACATTCATGTCTAGAAAGGTATATACAAAATGGTGGAGCATTGAACAAACATCATCGCTTCATTTTTTGCCCACCGTTTCAGGATATGTATAAAATACACTGGAACCTGTTGACAATACATGTACATTGAAAGTATATACAGACAATTGACGTCTGTAATGTACATCGTTTGTGGCTATGTTGGGAACAGGAAGATTTTTTTGAAAATCAAAACAAATCGCTTCTTCAGATTCAGACAATTTGCTTCTGGCTTTAGCGTTACGTTTCCTTGAATAGAACGCTTCGGCTTTCCTCTTGTGTAAAATATGTTGTGTTTCAAGTTCTTTGAGTTTTGTATCTATGCCTGTAACCACACCAACATCAGTGCTAACTGAAAGATGGCATTTTTCCGTTTCTAGGGTTTTCATTTTAACAAGTAGTTCATCACATGTGCTACAAGTATCTTTTCGTGGATAACCAAAGGAAATGTTGTGTTCAGTTGAGAATTTTGTTCTGTAAGTCTCATAAGAAACAGGAAAATCTGTATACTTTTCAGAGTACAAACCATACATTTTTTTAATATTTAGCTCCTCAGGCAAGTATATTTTATTTGACTCAGAAAGATTATAATGGCCCTTTCGTCCTTTAAAAGAGCTTATATGTTCTCTGATTGCGTCAGATGTTTCTTGAGATAATTTTCTGTGTGCTGAAGAATGTTTTCCTCTCTTGTCTTTAGGAGCCTGTCCTGTAAGTTTCAAACCCTTTTGAAGAACCTCCAACTTTTTTTCTTTATTCCATGAATAGACAAGAAAGTTTGACGACAAACATTAACATCTTTTAGAGTGTTTTCTTCGTCTAAAAATCTGACTCGATATGTGTAACAAGCCTCTCGTAAACAAGCTTCTTCTGCATCTCTGCGTGGACGACGATATTGTATTTCTTGTACAATAATTAATCCACAAAGGTAGGCATTCTGCTCACTAACAGAAGACATGAGGTTGAAATCTGTAATGATTTTTATTCTACTACGTTCTGGGACATTTTCAAAGCATTTAAGCCTAGTACATCGGCAATCAGGTCCTATCGTGTGGCTTTGTAAATTTAGCTTTTTACATACCTCTGACATTCGACCAAACCTTTTCCTCTTTTTCGTACACCTTACAGTATTAAACTCTTCAACATCCTGTATACGTTCATCACTATCATCTTCTATCATCAAATTACACTAATTCACAATAAATTTACACCAAACAATATCTTAACTTTACAAAACAAACCAAACATAACCCCAACACTATTGTGTAACAGCTCTGAATGACTGAACAACAGATTGGCGGCGACGGACGGCGGGAATATGATTCACCGCTGACTTGCCCCCTTCTTTCCGTGCATCACTCTGACATAGCCCGTTCTATTCCTGTACACACTATTTTCTTTTCAATATATCAGCTGACAGCCCAGTTATAACCAGTACGGTTTTCACTCTAGAAAATAACGAGTTTAAGCTACCGATTACCATGCTTAACTCGATTTCACTTTTTTCTTGACTTAGCCCCTTTCTTCCCTGTACCCTTCATATGTCCAACGACCAGATACATCCTCATCCCATCTTTCTTGCCACTTCCTGAGAAGTCTCAGTCTTGCATTCAATTCAGCTTCAGTTATTGTTAAATTATTTAAATTCTATTAATGAGGCAATGCTATGGAAATAGGGCAACACAATCAAATAAATTTTCTTGACCTCACCATAATTCTTGACAACCATCAATCAAGTTATTTTCTTTGTGACCATGCAGTTTAAACTGCTCACATTCTTCGTTGCCAAGTTTGGCGAATAAATTCTCATTTTCCTTACTTGACATCGGTACCCTTCGTAAGAATATTTTGAGAGAGAGAATCAGAGTAATGGTTTCGTCACTTGGGAGATAAAGTGTTTTTGAGGCTGAAATCATAATATGTGGGC
>JAGFPH010005162.1:53776-94709 GCA_018207615.1 Philaenus spumarius
ATATATATATATATATATATATACTGTGGCCTGCGGCTACATTCCTGCTGATATTAAAAAGTAGTAAAATAATGCATATGAAATAATTGCGCCACACAGCACGCTGACATGAGGGAGCGAATTTCCAAATCCTTTGTTAGTACGCATCTAGAAATCGTAAAGAATATTTCTGCGAAGTTTAATAGCTGCAGTAGCTACTATTTACCTAAGGAAATTCGCTAAAAATTTAAACATTATTTTAAGCAATTAAGAATGTAAGAAAATACTTTATTTATTACACTGTTTTTTTTTCTTTTAAAAATGATATAAATATCTGTAACGTGCTGTTGCTTGCCAGCCGTTTACAAACAAATTTATTAATGAACAATAAAAAAAATAAAATAAATCAAATTTTGACAAGTTTTTTATAAGTTTTTGTATACTTTACTTTATTTATGTATTACTATTTCAATTCCACAAAATATTATTCCCTTAACCATAACAAAAACAATCAAACATAACCCCAAAATTGAAAATAGGTTATGTTGTAGCCAGATCTGTGGTTGTCACAGCTGACTACCAAATCTCTGTTACGCAGATTGGTTTACTCATCTGTGCGTACAGTCATCAACTACTGGGCTTCTGATTCCAGAAAGACGAGATCTGTGTTCTGTACACAGACCCCCTCCCCCAGAACCCGAAGCTGCGGCCGAATAACTGACGCCATTTTATTTTCTACTTAACCTACACTGACTCTAATTTTATTAACAAGGTTCATTTTACCATGAAGTACTTTACCAGGAAGGGAAAGACTCAAATCAACGAAACATAATAGTTGGCATTAGATATTTTTAATGCCCCATTTTAAAACTCAAACATACATAACAAAATAAATTGAAATTTGGCAAACCATGGCTTATATTAAAATTGCAATCACCCAACATTCATTCTCACTATTAATATTAAATTTAGACATACAACAACCTTAAATTATATAAAACCTTCTGAATGCAGACTTATTTTTATTTAATCTTTTACTTACGTACGTTTTCTGACCTTATAGCGCACTTTATAACTTACAAACAGAAAATGAATTTACTTTAATTTAATTTATATGAAAAAATAATGTCCCCCTGAAAAAGTTTATAGTTTATTCAAAATTTAGCCTCACTGTATCACTGAATTTAAGTTCTTTAAGCTTTGCATATTTTTAGTTCACCTTCATATCATTTCACTGTTCAAGAAGACGCACGCGATCCACTATTACAAGATGGTTTTCTATTACGCACATCTTGTAAAACTTTCAGAGTCAACTACTTTGAGCTCTTTCGTACGAATTTCACTACTTAACTTTTTTTTTTATGAAACACTGTCTCTACTAGCGTTGTAACATAATTTACCTGTATTTCTTCTCGAAATACCGCAAAATTTCAACTTATTGCAACATCGTTTCTCAGCATTACCAGTACATCTGGTCTCCTCGGTGGCTGTTGAACGAGTGAGAGCAGATCTTGGTCCAAGCTGTAGACGCTGTAATAGGATGACGTCATATCGCGCGATGTATTTCCACCAATCAATTGCGTCTTTTTATTTCTTCTTTGTGTTCGTCTACGCGTTTCGAGGCTACATGTCTGTTTAAATTATAAGCTACACCCTTCGTTAGAGGCTATCTTTCGATGATGTAGTCATTTTATGTTTAATAATTATCTGAATTATTTGTCTCTTTATATTAAAAAAAATACTTTTCAAATTAACTTTTTGTGAGTTGATTATTTTAAAATTAAGTTTGTCTGCATTCCCCTTTGGATTTCTATGTTTATTACTTTTTCACAAAAATATGATCTTTAAAATAGGCTAAATCATCCAAAATTTACCTCACTCCTCCCTTTACGTTATACCCCTTATTACTTTATTAAATCCCTGAAACTCACATGTATTACAACTCATGTTCAAATTAAATTAAAATCACTTATTCTGAATCGTTTTATCAATAATCTTCTATGCCAACAGCGAGACGGTACGCGAATCCTCAACCCTCTAACTTGTAACTTCGTGATCTACCACTTAGCTGTGGCACTCTTGCGTCAAATTATAGTTTGATAGCAATTAAAATTTTACTTTCTAAATAATAGCGAGACGTGAAGTTAGAATTTGTCCTCAAAACTCCTTCTGACAAACTAATTAGAACTAGGTATTTTTATAAGATAAATGTGTTAACTACCAGTATTCTGGATTTTTTCTGTATGTTTGAGAGAAAGATTACATTCAGAATGTTCTAAATTTCTTCAATTCATAATCCTCATGAAAGTAAGTTTTACAAACCCCTGATGCAGTAAAGAAGTAATGTAATGTGAATTTTTAACGCATCATTTACTGATTTAATTATAATTGATTTTTATTGAATGTTGATGCTTAATTATTTAATTCAAATTTATTTATCATGTATGTCATATTTGCAGGCTGAAATCGTGGGTCATCAAACCAAGAAGGTATTGTATATGAGTGTAAAAAATCAGTACTGCCCTGCGCTACAGCTAAAACCTTAGGCCAAGAACCCAAGGCACAAACAATACAAGAACTGGGGAACTGCACAAAGTTCATCTAGCATGGAGTCAGCGGTTATTGCTGAATGATTCATGAGAAGTGAAGAGATGTACGGAGTGAAGTATAATTGCTTGATAGCCGACGGTGACAGCAGCGAATATAAAAAGATTTTGGAAAGTAGACCCTACAAGACGTAGAAAAAATTGAATGCAAAAACCACCTGCTACGGAACTTTTCCACAAAGCTCAGGCAAATCGCTACAACATCTAACAAGGCAAAAAATACAATTTACCTGAGGAAGAAATTGGGAGAAAATATATTTCGGTGTTGGATGGCAGCACAAAAAGCTGTATTGTACAGGAAATCCATGGATGTTTCTTTACCGGAAAAAATAAAAGAACTCAGACTGGACATTTGGAATATTCCGAGCCATGTGTTTTTACAAACACATGTGTCTCTTACAAGCGTTGCAAAGAGAGGGGTTATTTTTGTGACAAGACAGTTGAAGACGCTCAAAACTTGGTGCCTCAACTAGCTACATGTGGACTGTACAGCCTTATCATCGATGTTGTTCGTGACCTAAGTCGGCATTTACCACGCAGCTTGATAACTGACTTTACATCAAACACTGTAGAGTACTACAATTCGATTGTGGCCAAGTATATAGGAGGTAAACACATAAATTACGCAATGAGGGGCTCATATCAGGGACGGTGCTTTGCCGCAGTGGTACAACACAACACCGGCAATTGCCAATACTCGCTGCATAAGCAGATGTACAAAGCAAGTCCTAGATTTTATACTAAGAGTACAGGAATGAAAAGGAAAGTTGATAAAGGAAAGGGGAGGAAAAAAGTTAAGAAATCATTGTTCCCACCAACTTATGAAGATGCCGTCTACGGCCGCTCAGCTCAGAGGCCTGATATCGAAGAAGAGTTGATGAATACTGAAAGAAAGGAGTTTTTGGACGGGTGGAAGAAATCCGAAGAAGAAATCCGACAAATAGAACGAGATAAAATTGAGCAAAGTGATAGTGGGGCTTGGCTGGAAATACGCTGATCCTTACTAACAGCATTGAACTTTGGTCGTAAATGTAAGATGAAAGCAACAATAGGATGTAAAGCAATAGTCAAGCAATTGTTGTATTTTTTTTTTTTTTTTTTTGGTTTAAAGGCGAAAAACCTGGGTGGTTATCATCGCCTGGATAACGTAGAGCATTCATATAATGCTCATACAATCACACACAGGTATAAAATTAAACTTTTAATTTACACACACTACAGACAATACACGATAAAATAACAACCATAACAACACTCATTATACACTAACAACTTGTCACAGGGTTGTAAAGGGCCCTGTAACATAACAATGAATAAAACTCTAATTAAAATAACAAGTAATACATCTAAACTTGGTATTTAAGTTACGTAAATGTATGTTGTTTCAAATTACATTCAACCGATGGAGGAATGCTAACACCATATTAATGGTTTGGAAGTCATCACCCAGCATCCTCTGAATGCAATTTGGTAGACAAAACCTCTTCCGAACATGTTTCAGCTTTTCACAATCTAGAAGTAGATGTTTAATTGAACGAAGGTTTAAGCAGTAAGGACAAAGCGGCGAATCCCCCCCGACGCATCAGAAATCCATGGGTTAACCTAGAATGGCCAATGCGTAGGCGAGAAACACCACTTCCTCTCGACGGCTTTGGCGGTTTGAGGATATCCATGGCCGAACGGTATCTTTAATTTGCCGGAGTTTATTTCCTTGTACTGCTACCCACTCTTCTTCCCACTGTCTAAACAGGGCTTGTTTTAAAGAGGACATAAAGTCGGACGACATTACTCTACTCACGCTAGGCTGTAAGGAAGTGGCTTCCTTAGCAGCTAGGTCTGCTTTAATGTTTCCATGTATACCGGCGTGACCCGGAACCCAGCAAAACGACACTCCCACGCCCCGTAACCAAAGTCTGTGCATGGAGCACAGAATATCTTTGACCAAAGGGTTAGGAGAGTACATATCTTGAATGGATTCAAGTGCACTTCTTTAATCTGAACATATAAGAAGGTGCACCGGAGTTGCCAGTACAATATTGAGTGCCTTGAGTATTGCAAAAAGTTCTGCTGTATATACAGAAGAGCAAGATGGTAATCCATAAGTGAAGCTGTTTCCTGACAGAACAAATGCACATCCGACTCCATTGTCCAGTTTAGAACCATCAGTGAAAATGATCTGACTTGATCTACTTTTGACTGTGCAGCTATGGCCTAAGGAAGGCAACATGAAGCAACAGCCAAGCAGGAAGTTACACGTATTCTTGTGTATCGAACCATGTGGCCTATTCATAGATATTGAATTCCCCTTTCTTGGAACTTCTCCGGATGGATTAATTGAGCATGATGGACTAGTGGGGATAAAGTGCCCTTCATCTGCAAAAAGCATGACTCCAGATAAGGTTATATTGAAGAAAAAATGTACCTTCTGGACCATTAGTAAAACTGGTGATGTGGGCGATCTTAACAAGAACCACAATGTTTTTCCAAATTCAAGGGCAGCTGCATATTACAAAGCGGAACTACTGCCAGTTCGCATTGTGGACAGCAAAAGGTTTAAAACTTCAATTAATTACAAGAGATGATTTTTGGGAAAACCACATGATTGCAAAACTGAAAAGGTTTTATTTCAACTGTATTTTGCCAGAAATAATTGATCCTCGACACACCAGGTCAATGCTTATTAGAAAACCTACCTATGTTGTTGAAGCTCGCAAAAGACTTGAAGAGAAGACAAAGAAAAGTGCAGATCAACCTAAAGATTAGGTGATTGACTAGCAGTATTATGTAGAATGAAACACTGCTGTAATTTTGTAAATGTTATTATGTAAATATATTAGGCTACATATAGGGAGAATTTTTTCTGGAGTACAAAGCATTGTGTAATTTGTTCATGTATTTAGCTACAAGATCAACCTAAAGACTATGTAATTATGTAGAAGGAAATACTGCTGTAATTTTATAATGTTATTATGTAAATATAAGAGGCTACATATAGGGAGAATTTTTTTCTGGAGTACAAAGCATTGTGTAATTTGTTCATGTATTTAGCTACAAGATCAACCTAAAGACTATGTAACTATGAAGAAGGAAACACTGCTGTAATTTTGTAAATGTTATTATGTAAATAAATTAGGCTACCGTCAGTCAGTGGCGGCTTGCCCATAAGGGCTCTCGGACGCCGCCCCTCCAAAAGATTTGAAAAATAAAAAATAAATAAATACCCATTCAATTATAATTATACATCTAATTAACCAAAGTGTTTTTTTCAATCACATACATCAAAAATGTAGGAAAAAACACGCAAAAATAGCGCGAGAAGTTTGTATTTGTAGCCGTGGGTCGCTGGCCAGAACGTCCCAATCCATTACCATGCAGTTATATGAAGAGTGGTAGTGGTGGGGGCTGCTGGTGCTATGACGCGTCTAAAGCTTGTGCCTTATGGAAGGCTTAGGACGGCGTCCGAGCATGCGTAGAGCGACGAATTTAGTGAGTCGGAAAGAAGGATGGACTTCTGCTACAAGCAATATAACTAAAGGTGTGTAAGTAGAGTATTTCAGATTTACTTATGATAAGTATTTCAGAAACATATGGCATCACAAATTTAATACCTAGATTGCCTTAAAAACTCAATAAAATACACAAAATGTACAAACACCCCAGTGGTGTGTGCCCCCCCCCCCCAGCATTTTACTCACGAGCCGCCACTGCCGTCAGTGGGGGTTACTTTGCTCCTATAAGGTAGACTTTGCTCCATTTTAAGAAAATATATTATATGCTATGTAATAATAAAATACCTTGAAGTTAGGTTAAATATTTTTTTTATATGTAGTTGGTATCCCTGCCAACAAACCTGAACTGTTCTAACAGCATTCCCTTCATTTCTTGTGTTTTTAGTTTGTGTTGCAAATGTCAGTCATATTTTGCTTGAATTTTAAGAAACAAAATTTCTTGTCTACACGGCTTCTCAAGAAAGATTATCATGTAAGTGTTATTTTTGTCTTATCTTAGTTTAGTTTGAATCATAACTATGCATAATTAACCATGCAATGCTTACATTTTAACACTTTTAAACAAGTTTTTCAAAAGTGAGGTTACTTTACAATACTTTCGGTTTGTTTTGGAGCAAAGTCTACCCGTTAAATGGTTTTTTTTTTTTTTTGCTTCCTTTGCAAACCTCATTAGTTCTACAATTGTTTGTTGAAAGTATGACCATTCCTCTAAAATATTAATGCTATTTACTACTTTTGTATGATATATTAACTAAAACACTTATTTTGTTTCAGAATGCCGAGAACTTATCAAAGACAGCCCGGATCAAGGAGGTACTGCGATTATAGTGAAGAGAGATTGAAACAATGTCTACAAGCTATTAGAAATAAGGAAGTAACCCAGCGAGAAGCGGAGGAACTTTATAAAATTCCGAGACGAACTATAATCAACAAACTTAGGAATGATGGTGATCTAAATTCAAAAAAGCCGGGATATCAACAAATCTTCTCCGAAGAAGAGGAAGCTATCTTTGAAAAGTGTGTAACTGGTTTTTGTGAGTTCGGCTTTCCACTAGCTACGTTTGATTTACGGATGATAGTTAAATCATATTTGGACAGAGTAGGCAGAGTAGTGAAAAGATTTAAAAATAATATTCCTGGTCATGAATGGGCGCTTTCCTTTCTAAAGCGACATCCAGCTTTAAATGGATCTAGGTTAGCTTCAAATGTAAGACGAAGTCGGGCTGCGATTGATGAGACTGTTCTTCGAGAATATATAACAAATCTAACTCCAGTTGTTGCTGGTGTACCACCCTCCAATATCTGGAATTACGATGAGTCTAACCTCACAGATGACCCTGGAAAGAAGAAGGTTATTGCTAAGCGTGGATGTAAATACCCAGAAAGAATATGTAATAGTAGTGAAACTAGTATATCCATCATGATGTGTGGAAGTGCTACAGGTGACCTCCTTCCTCCATATGTAGTTTACTGATCAGGAAAGTTGTGGGACCTGTGGACCGAAAATGGACCGCCAGGAACTCGTTACAATAATACCAGTTCTGGGTGGTTTGACGCACAAGTGTTTACAGACGGGTTTCAAACCTTATTTCTGCCCAGATTAAAGAAGTTGGAGTTTTAGAGATGCGTAAGCAGAACAATATAGCATTTGTATGCCTCCCACCAAACAGTACACATTTAACTCAGCCACTAGACGTGGCATTTTTTGCCCCATTGAAAAAAGCTTGGAGAAAGCTCCTAACACAATGGAAAGAAAATGCTGGGCTTAAAAGTGAAAATCTTGAGAAACAGCAATTTCCACAACTTTTAAAAAGTCTAATGGAGTCTATTGAACCCACAGCAAAACAAAACATGATTTCTGGTTTCAGAAAATGTGGAATTCATCCTACCTGTCTTGAAGAGCTGCTGAAACGACTGCCAAACACCACTACAGATGCCGAAGACATTGAATACTCGTTCCTCAAATCTTTGGAAGAAAAAAGAAAACAGTGGACAGACACGACAGAAAAGAAACATAGAAGAAAAGCAGTAGAAGTACCTGCCGGGAAGAGTATTGGGCCAGATGATTTGAAAACCCATGATAATATAAATTATCCAAGTACTTCTGGGGAAGCTGAAAAGAGGATGAAATACGTGAACAAGAATAAAGTGAGAAAACCTATGCAATTTAAAATGAAAAAGCGTACCGAAATTATAAGTGATGAAGAAGTCATTGAGAGTGACTTGAACCAGGAAATAGAAGACTTTAAAAGAGATAAAGCATGTGAAGAAGTACTAATGGACTTGGATGAAGGCAAGAAAAACTTCCATGATCTTCTTAATTTAGAAGAGGTTGTAAGGGATGTTGGCGAACATGTAATCTTCACTTATGAAGGAGAACTTTTCCCCAGAAAATAATGGGGTATAATGACAGAGGAGTCAATATTAGTGCAATGCAAAAGTCACTGCGATAATGGAAGTGGCCAGACCCGCAAGATAACCTTAACTATAGTTGGGAAGACGTCCTCGGAAGAATAAACCCTCCAAAGAAGATATCCCAGCGGGGTTTTTACGAGGTTCCAGAACTGGCCAACATTTGGGACTAAGTTAATACTGTTTTATATGCATTGATTTGAAGATGTAATTTAAAATGATAAGGAAAAACTCGTTTCAACTTTGTACAAATTTACATTTTCAGTTAGTTATTAAAACAAGTTACATTTTTCAAGACATAAGTGGTATATTTCTACTGAATAAATAAATTTAAATTTGTGCAGAATATATTTTGGAGCATTTTACACCATTATATTGGTCCTACTATACACCAAACATGGGTTTTACTGTATTTTTAAGACTTATTTTCATACTGGAGCAAAGTATACCACTCCCATTGGTAGACTTTGCTCCAAAGTATATGTGCATATATGTCACATACTTATGATCCAAAATAAACAAAAGTTTAGAATTATGTTTAAAAACTATTTTTTAAGCAACTATAAAAATATGACATTTTTTGTATGAGTTTTAACAATATTTAATTAAATTTTTCTGGCTTCTTCATCATGTCAAAAGCATAATAAGTAGTTTTACAGGCTTTTGTTTTTATAAAACTTATCAATATATATAAGTTACTGACATTACTTAACTTATCCTTTTTGTTTTTAAAGTTGCATTGTATGCAAAACTGCATCATCAAACAGCCGTCAAACCCGCTGAAAATACCTGATTCAATAATTGAGCCTATTTAATTGAAAAATTTGTGTGCAAGGTGAATGAAAGTTTTCAGTAAACTTCATTTATTACACTGAACAGATATACTATGTATTTATACACCTTTAGAAATAATTAGTTATCTAAATGATTGGTCAGATCTGGTGTAGTTGTGTATCTGCCAACGGTCGTAAGAGTTAATAATGAAATTATAAACTTTATAAACTAAAAGAATAGAATGTGTTCCCCAGCAGCCCCTGTAAAACATGTAAAATTGATGAGTACCGGTAACATTTCAGCTATTACATGAAGCACACTGTTGAACACTTTTTTCTTCATTCACATAAGTTAGTAAAACTGAATTAATGCCTAAAAATTAAATTGGATGATTAGCTGTTAATTTTGGGTTCCTACTTAGTTAACAAACAAAAGGCTAGCTCTACATATAGGCCTATCTTGAAATGGGTGCGTTTTCCAATGGAATGGGTTAGTAATTAGATTTGCTTTTAAAACTACCTTCAAATGTAATTGGGGTAGTTGGAAGTGAACATTTGGAAAAATAATATGGAAAATTGAGCCACAAAAGAAACAAATTTATTCAATCTTTTTATGAGTGAACTTACATCAGCAAAAGAAAAATACAAATTAAATAGGCTTGTGAGGTAATAGTGGGTAACAAATGTTAAATAAAAATCATTTATAATATAAATTATGTATACATTTCTCTGGATTAATATCCATAAGAAATTATTTCAGTATTTATAGAAAAGTCTAAAAAAGTATTCTCGGCAAAATCTATTTTTAAATCTCAATAAAAATGTGGGACAGAGCTAGGGCTTTCTGCGGAAGGCAGAAAGTATTGCTGGTCGGGAAGTGATCATTTTGGGCTACGAGAATTCCAGTTAGAGAGCCTTGGTAAATAGGTAGGAAAACATACTGTCAGATATCCATCATTAAAGTGTTTAAGTTGCTTTTTTTTAAATTAAAGTAGAAGCTCATTCAAACCAGAATTACACAAACATAGCTATTTTCTTTGGGTGTTTCGTCTTGGAGCAGCATTGCCAAGTTGATTAATTAGATTATTAAAGTTGATTAGTGTTAAAAGAATTAAGTATCTTGTTGTAGAATCTTAGTGTAATAAAAAGAATAGTCTACCACTGAACCATCCCCTTCCATAATTTTGAACCCTGGGCTTGAAGTTATATTTCTACCCCTAACAAATGGGCATCGGCCGGTGTTCAGTTTTTACTGGAACAATAAGGAATGCATAAAATTTTTGTTGACGGATCGGCCGTATTTTTCAGTTTTGTTTTTGTACGGAGAAGGTAGTTTGTTCGAGTAGCAGTTCATTAAGGTTCATGATTAAATTTTTGGGTAAAAATATTTACAGTAGACTCCCGGTTATCCGCGATCATGGGTGGCTGAACTTCCGTGTATAATCGAAATCGCGGATAATCCGAAACTAACCTAAAATGCCCTAGAAATAGTTCAAAATGACCGTAAAACTAAAATAAGTGCTTAATTAATCTTTACAAAAGGTTTAGGTAATAACAATTAATTTAAATATGTACAGTATTACGTACCTTTATATGTTGGAAAAATTACACAGTTTCACACACACTTTTTACATTGTATTTACAAAGAACAAAAACAAAACAAACACAGTCCAGTACATAACTACTACAGTACTACTGTTATCAAAATGCACTTTCAATATCAATCTTTATCAGCATGGAGTAAAAAAGTCCTTTATTCATTTTTGTTTCTTTACATTTGACTCCTTTTTTACAATGGCTGAACGAATTTTTCTTAACACTGATTTAGTGACACTGACGACTGCGTGGAGGGAGAAATAGCGAGTTGTTACTATTGTTTTTGTTGGGCGTGGGGCGAGAATAGTCCCGTTATGAAGGTTATTTGATTTTTCTGCTTACTGTATTGTCTTTGAGGTGGCGCTACAGTCTGTGCGCGAGATAATGGGCCTTCACTCGCTAAACTTCGTTCGCCGTAGTATCGCATTTGGGTTATTTTCACGTATTTAATTTGTATTTTTTTGGTGATTGCGGTATTTTTTGGCGATCGCGGTTAAGCCGCAACGCGGGTAATCCACTCGTGGATAATCGGGGTTCTACTGTATATGGTTCGTAGGCCTAATATGTATGTTAGAACATTTTACATGTTACTGTAAGGTTTTGTTTTTTTGTTAAATTTAGTAATTTGCGGGATTTTAGTAGTTTTACCGAAATCGAGTGTAGGGAGTTCGAATTAAAGCTTTAATTGTAAAATTCTATTAAATTTGAATATAAATATTGTTGAGTTAATTTTCATTTAGTTATTTTTGAAGGAAGTATATTTTTTGTTGTTGTTGTTGTTTAAGGATTTAATTTAAGAATTTATTAAGAGATTATTACCGTATTTCGGTAGTAGATATATATGTACTGGGTAGGATGATTCTTCTTATTTTGTAAGTAAAATTTTTTTTTACTGTGCCTTTTGTGTTAGTGTTAAATGATAAATTATAATACATTTTGAATTACCGAGTTAACAAATTTCAAATGCTATTTTAGTAAAGGTCTCATAATTATTAATTATTTCTTTTTAGTCTGATATATTATTCATTTTTGATGTGATCTGGTTTCTTAAGAATTAAATTAAATTTTATATTATTGAGTTTAAAAGAATATAAAGACAATATTTGGATAATTTTTTTAGGTAAGGCTAATCTTGCTGTGAATTTTATGATTTTTATTTTTACGTAATTTGTGCAGGCTTATAGAAACAGCAATTTTTTTTTTTTTTTTTGGTTTTTAAAGGCGAAAAACCTAGATGGTTATCATCGCCTGGATAACTAAGAGCATTTGTATAATGCTCATACTATCACACACACTGGTATAAAATTAAACTTTTATTTACACACACTACAGACACTACACGATACAATAACAACGATAACAACAATAGTTACATAATAACAACTTGTCACAGGGCTGTAAAGGGCCCTGTTACATAACAATGAATAAATCTCTAATTAAAATAACAAATAATAAATCTAAACATGGTATTTAAGTTTCGTAACTAAATGTATATTATTTTCATATTTTTTCCATTACATTCAACCGATGGAGGAATGCTAACACCATATTAATGGTTTGGGAGTCATCACCCAGCATCCTCTGGATGCAATTTGGTAGGCAAAACCTCTTCCGAACATATTTCAGCTTTTCACAGTCTAAAAGTAGATGTTTAATTGAAAGGAGATTTAAGCAGTAAGGACAAAGCGGCGGATCCCCCCGACGCATCAGAAACCCGTGGGTTAACCCAGAATGGCCAATGCGTAGGCGAGAAACCACCACTTCCTCTCGACAGCTTGGGCGGTTTGACGATATCCATGGCCGAACGGTATCTTTAATTTGGCGGAGTTTATTTCCTTGTACTGCTACCCACTCTTCTTCCCACTGTCTAAACAGGGTTTGTTTTAAAGAGGACATAAAGTCGGACGACATTACTCTACTCACACTAGGCTGTAAGGAAGTGGCTTTCTTAGCAGCTAGGTCTGCTTTAGTGTTTCCTTGTATACCGGCGTGACCCGGAACCCAGCAAAACGACACTCCCACGCCCCGTAGCCAAAGTCTGTGTATGGAGCACAGAATATCTTTGACCAATGGGTTAGGAGAGTACATATCTTGAATGGACTCAAATGCACTTCTTGAGTCTGAACATATAAGAAGGTGCACCGGTGTTGCCAGTACAATATTGAGTGCCTTGAGTATTGCAAAAAGTTCTGCTGTGTATACAGAAGAGCAAGATGGTAACCCATAAGTGAAGCTGTTTCCTGACAGAACAAATGCGCATCCGACTCCATTGTCCAGTTTAGAACCATCAGTGAATATAATATGACTTGATGGGTAGAGTTTACATATGGATATGAATTCCTGACAGTAAACAACATCGGGTGTAGTTTGTTTTTGGTATCTAGACAGTGAAAGATCAATATGAGGTTGTCTAATTGCCCATGGAGCGACAAAACATGGTATATTTTCATATATAGGAGGTAGTGTTACACCAAGATTGTTGAGGATACGGATAGCTCTGATCCCATAGGGAGCATTAGATAGTTTGCGAAATTCGTACCGTGCAAATAACGGATTGTTAAAAATAATATCATATGAAGGGTGTAAAGGTTTGGAGCGCATATTACACATATATGATAATTGTAGCTGTTGTCTTCTTCGCGTGAGCGATGGCTCACCCGTTTCAACAAGCAGACTACTAATGGGACTAGAACGAAAAGCTCCGGATGCTAGACGGAGAGCAGTGTTATGAACGGAATCGATCTTTTTAAGAACCGATAACCTAGCTGACGAATAGACTATGGACCCATAGTCAATTCGTGATCGAATAAGAGCTCGGTAAAAACGTAGCATGCAGGTTCTATCGGCTCCCCAATGAGAACCACTTAAAACCCGTAACATATCCAAGATCTTGATGCAGCGTGATTTTAAGTTTGTCACATGCGAGTTCCAAGAGAGTCTATAATCGAATATAAGACCTAGAAATGTGACAGTGTTATCGGAGTGAAGTTGAGTTCCGTTTAGGTATAAAATGGGACTAAAATGTTGTCTGCGACGAGTAAAAGCGATGCATCTAGTTTTAGCAGCGGAAAACTTAAATCCTGTCTGATTTGACCATGTTTGTAATTTGTTGATCGTTAATTGCAATGTTCTTTCTGCGGTTGCTGTGTTTCTGGTTGCAACGTAAATGGCAAAATCATCAACAAAAAGAGAACAGTGGACAGGTAATCGGACATTAGCAGTGATGCTATTAATAGCAACTGCAAATAATGTGACGCTAAGTACGCTGCCTTGAGGGACACCATTCTCTAAATAAAATCGATCTGATAAGGTGGATCCAAGACGCACCCTAAAATATCGATTAGACAGAAAATGTTTAATAAATGCTAGGATTCTCCCATGAATACCCCAAGATTGTAATACGTTTAGAATTCCTCTTCTCCAAGCCGTATCATATGCCTTTTCAAGATCGAAAAACACTGCAACGAGTGTCTGACGAAGAAGAAAGGCATTTTGAATGGCCGACTCTAACAAAACCAGCTGATCTAGATGATCTTCCCTGTCGGAAACCACACTGTTCTTTACAGATCAGTTGGTTACTTTCAAGGTACCATACAAGTCGCCGATTGACCATCTTCTCCACCAGTTTACATAGAACGCTGGTGAGAGAGATAGGACGATAGCTACTTGGATCAGTTTTGTCTTTCCCTGGTTTTAATAAAGGAATTACTATGGCCTCCAACCAAGAATCAGGAAAGATATGCTCGTCCCATATACGATTGTATATTTGGAGAAGAGCTGTTCTACCCGACTCTGGAAGGTGTTTAATCATAGAATATACGATACCATCGGGTCCAGGAGCTGAATCCGAAGCCGACAATAAAGCAGATTCCAATTCATCCATTGTAAATGGGTCATTCAACGGAGAATCCTGTGATATGCCGATAGTGAATGGCATGGCCTCTTGAGCAGCTTTATAAGTGCGAAAAGCATCATAATACACGGCAGTTGAAGAGAACCTAGAAAAGGATGAGCCCAAAATGCTTACAATTTTATGGCTGTCTGTAGTCAATATCCCATCCTGCTGCATCAGTCCCATCAAAGGAGCAGAGGGAACATGGCCACACACAGAACGTAGCTTCTTCCAAACTGTTGATGTGGGAGTCGTTCTGGTTATTGTATTGATATAATGGGAATCTCTCCTGCTCTGCCTGAATACTCTGCGAGCTTTGGCACGCAAGATTTTATAATTTTCTAGATTTTCTCCTGTCGGTATCCGATTAAAAGTTCTTAATGCTTTTCTTAAAGCGCAGAGCTTCTTTACATTTGTCATTCCACCAAGGAACTGGTGGACGTTTTGGTCGTGTTGAAGTTTTTGGTATGTTGTGTTCTGCTGCTAAAATAATGGAATCTGTAAACATATCAACTGTTTCATTTATAGAATTGTGTTGATTATTTTCTGGCAATGCGAATTGATTTGTAAAATCATTCCATAAGGCTTTATTTATTATCCATCGAGGTGTTCGGTTGTTCAGAAAAGAGGAGTCGTTGAAAGAAATTTTTATAGGGGCATGGTCGCTGCCATACAAATCTGACATCACTGTCCACTCAAATCTTGTAGCTATCGAAGGACTACAAAATGACAAGTCTACGACCGTCCAACCTCCTGTCGAAGCTGCTAAGTGTGTTAACGATCCATCATTAAGTAAAAATAAATCTAAATCGGATCGTATCCTCTCTATGCGGATACCCCTTGGGTTGCAGGTTGAGGATCCCCACGAATAGTGATGTGCATTGAAATCGCCGAGCAAAAGAATCGGAGCAGGTAATTGATATATTAAATCCATCAAGTCGTTTGATTGGACGGTATAGCTTGGTGGCAGGTATAGGCTGCATATCGTTATTTTTATGGGAACAGTGACTCGAATTGCTACTGCTTGTAATGGTGTATCCAGATTTACGGGAACACCATCCACAGAGTTGTGAGCAAGTATGGCTACGCCACCTCTTGCTCTCTCCTCTGTAACAAAATCCGACCTGAAGACAGAATACCCTCTTAAGTATAAAGAATGGGTATTATGAAGATGTGTCTCCTGGAGACAAACGAATAGAGGCGATGAGTCTCGCACAAGAACTTTCAGATCTTCCATGTGACTCCTAACACCGTTTAAATTCCACTGAACCACATTCATATTTGGGATCGTGGACATAGATAATTAATGATAATATATTTCAACAGTGCATATTATATACTCAGAGAAATATAATAATATACTAATTTAAATAAATAAATATTAGAAGGGACATGGTCCCTTTTCAACCTTTTCCTGTCCTGTATTGACAGGATGGTTTTTAGGTTGTGTTTCCTTGTCCACTTCCATATTTCCCTCACACGTCTTGGAAGATGTTGAGGGTGGAGAAGGGCAAGGATCAGGGATTTTAGAAGGGCTTTTAGGAGGATTTGTAGGGGAACCTCCTTTTTCATTTTCTTTTTTACTACTTTTTGTGTTTTTTATATTTTTACTTTTTATAGCAACAGGTTTCTTTCCTGGAACGGGTCCAGAACTTCTGCCTGTTACTACAGATGGGCAAGTATAGGATTTTTTTAGAAATTGTTTTACCCCAGTTATTGGGGTAATTTTCTTTTTTAATATAGTTTTTTCCCAAGTTCCAGTTCTCAGATCAAGAGCAGGGATAGATGGTTCTATTTCTGCTTGTGATACCGAAAAACTAGAGGACGGAAGAACGGAATTAGAATCAACTAAAACAGAAGTGGGAGCGGAAGGAGACACTTTTGAGAATAGAGCGACTAGCTGAGCAACTTGATCAGTTAAGATTTTGACTGTCTTAGTCAATTCTCCACAATTTGCGCATGGAGTGTTGCTTTTGTTTGAAACCACTGCAGCAAATGATTTGCCTTCTAGAGCAGGCCTAGAGGTTTTATATATTTTTTTTGCGGCATTAAAAGATATTTTATCCTTAGCCATAATGGTAACAACTGCTTTTTCTTCTTTAAACTTTTCACAGTTAAAGGACCGTGCAGGATGATCGCCGCCACAGTTGGGACACTTGGCGTCATCATTGCAGCCCTCACTATTATGACCTTTTTTACCGCATTGACCGCACGTTTCTTGCTTTGTGCAAGTAGAACTCACGTGTCCAAACGCTTGACACTTAAAACAACGTTGAGGGTTTGGGACGTAAGCTCTAACAGAAAGACGGTAAAAACCTGCATAGATATACTCTGGCAATGTGGGTGTGCCAAAGGTTAGAATCAAAGAAGCAGTGGCTTTTTTCTCTCCATTTTCATTGCGCATTATGCGAGTGACTTCAAGAACTGACTGGCTAGCTAGTTCGCTCTTTATTTCCTCCAAACTAATGGGGATCAAATCTCTACAGGTAATGACACCTTTTGAATAATTCAAGGATCTATGAGGTTCCACAGATACCTTGACTTTGTCATAGAAGGAAGTCATCTTTAACAGCGACAAACTTTGTTTCTCGCTGTTAGTTTCCACTAAAATGGTGCCATTCTGTAATTTCCTAATGGAAAGAACAGGGCCCGCTGTTCCAGTAATTGCTTTATTGATTACAAAGGGAGATACCTTTGATAGATCTGTATCCTTTTCCGCATTTGAAAAAACTAAAAATTTGGGAGCTGGCAACTCAGATGGTTGAGCAGCCCTCTCCTTTGTCTTTTTAAACAGTTCTTTATTTATAGACCCATCAGACGAATCTGAATGAGGTCTCTTTGTTCCTAAATCTTTTTTGACGGTTTGGTTAACCATGGGTGTGTTTGTCCAGCGCATCGTGTTAGGCGGAATCGGGCGAACTCGGTAAGGGCTTGCCCATCAGATCACATTGCGATCACTTCCGAACCCCCAGTTCCGTGAGGATCCCGAGCACTCTTTTGCCAGTCTGGATGGACATCAGTCTGGAACCCGAAACTACTGTGAGGAAGAATCCGACTTTCTTCAACACCGCGAACACTTCCTGACCAAGAACCGAAGTGGCTGGCCCCAGAACAGAAACCACGCATACGTCTCGGCAGAGCAAGCTCACATCAGCCTTACCAAACCAGAGGTTGTCAAGACTCTGGCAGGTTTAGCACTCCCAACGCGCAATGGCTCTGCACAGTCAAAATTCCTAAAAGAAGGTGAGAGTTGGAATGTTGTATTGTTTAATGTGTGTGTTTGTGTGATTGGGTGGATGTTTTGTAAGTGTTGAATGTGTTGGGTGTTGTTAGACTCGGGTACCGCGGGGGACGCCAAACCCCTCTTAGTAGGTGCAGCTAGTCTGCACCCCCCGTGCGGGGAGAAACAGCAATTATTGAATTACGCCCTTGTTTATAAAAATTTTTTAATTTATCTTTATTTCATTTCATTATAAGTTTATAGCTTCAAAGATTTATTTTTGTTTACTTTGGAATTAGATGATTGATGGTTATTAATGTGTGTGTTGTGTATTTTGACATAAGTTTGTTTGATTGCTGATTTATTAATTTGATGAATGTAGAGATATTATATGTTGCTGAAAGTTATGTGATGTAATTTGTTATTTTATAAACAAGAGTATATATTTTGTTAGGCTAATGTGAAAGCTGTGTTAAGTTAAGTGGTAATATACTGTACAGTGTAAAATATTCCAGTGAAAGATATTAAGTGAAGGAATATAGATATATTTAGAGTGGGTGGATTCTTTCCTCGTACTTTATGGTCTTCCCGGGTACGGCCTACAATTTTGGTAACAAGATATCTGTGTTTTAAATTTGATGAACTAAGTAGTTGGATTTAACACAAGTTAGTTTCCAAGTTGTGCGCTATCTATGGTGTGCGTGTTACGCGATATCGGCATTGGAATGTGTTAACGCTGCACGTTGTTTCTTCAATGAATGAGTACACACTCGTAGTATCTGACACAAGCAATTCCATTCCGTTTATTTTTTTTTTTACTATTCAACAGCGTTTAAACTATTTTTGTAGATGAATTTGTCGCTGGCTGAAATAAAATCTTTACGGAAGGAGGACGCAATTCAGGTTTTCCAACAGTTAGGAATTTGAGAACGGAACGGGGGAACTTGCTGCAGCGGGTAGGCCTATCACGTGCAGTACAAGTAGTTTACCTATACCACGGACTATGGCGGAGCGCTTACCTTTCTTCGATCCAGGTAGATTCCGGGGTACTACGGGGAAGGATATTTTGAGCCACGTGACACGGTTTGAGCGGGCGTCTTTGGCTAATGGATGGACGGATGAGAAGAAACTAATATATTTTCCCATGTATTTGGAGGGAGTTGCGTTGTCGTGCTATGAATATTTTTAACGTAAACATATAGGTTTCACGTGGGCCGAATTGACGGGGATGTTTACGGACGTGTTTGCTCCCACTCAGGAGAAGGAAATGATTCTGATGAAGTTAAATAATAGGATACAGTTGCCGCACGAGTCAGTGGTAGAATACTGGGCGGACGTAGAGCTTTTATGTGCTCGGGTGGACAGCGACATGCCCGAACAGAAATTGTGTGCGTACATCCTTAAGGGATTACAGCCAGCATTATTGCAGCAGGTGGCGATGCTGGACAATTCCACTTTGACCAAATTAAGAGCGAACATCAAAGCATACGAGAAGGCGGCATATTTAATACGTAAACGTTTGGGGTGCAACGTGGCGGATAGTAGGCCTATTACAGACAGGCGTGTGGAGGACATGGACGAAAAAATAAACAAGGTTATGGCAATGTTGGATAGGATACAGGTAACGACTGGCAGTGGAAGGGACGAATACAATCCTAGGAACGAGGACACGCGGAGGGATCATAGCAGCGGCAGGGAGCGGTTTCCAGCGAGCAGATAACCACGTAGAGGAGAGTTTTATGAGCGGCAAGGAGGAGACGCAGCGAGAGATAGTAGGGTAGCACGGGATCACTATCGAACTAGCAGGTCACCGCGTAGGGAGCCAAATACCAGCGGGCGTTGGGCTCGGGAGCACAACGAAGGTAGCAGGGGTTATGCAATGGAGAGGCGACCGACTTCGGCACAGCGTGATGGCTACCGACTAGAGCGACCCTGAGGGTGTTTTGTTTGCGGAAAGACGGGGCACTTCGCGAGGAGACTGCGGCAGAGGTTATCCAAAAAAACTACTAGGGCCAGGGATACCACAGCGGTATTCCACAAGGTCACAAGAGTCTCGGAAACACGATGTGTTGTTACTGCAAGGCAAGCGGGAGATGACGAGGGAGGAGTTCCAGTGGAAGACGGACAGAAGGAGTGAACAGCGCAGGAATTTGGATTTCGTCAGACAACAATTAAGTGCTAATCGGGAGACAGAGGACACACACGGGAATAGAATAAGACATACTCAGTCGAGCAACAGTAGCGGATTCAGCAGTTTTGAGACAAGGTCACTGTTAAGCGAACCAAGCCATCACGACGCAATTTCGCCTCCAGTGAGACAGCGAACGAGTAAAGAGGGCCCAATAATATTGCATACACACGGACGACAAGGAAAGGATCAGGTGTTGCATGTCAGGAGCCTTGGAAGAGTCTCTACGCAAATATTGCTGGATACAGGAAGCAATGTATCTTGTGTAAATGGCAGGTTCGGGGATTGTACTACACCATTGGAGGCAGACGACACTATTTTGACACCGGCGGATGGCGGCCAGATAGCGGTTACAGGAAGAGCGACGGCCTTACTAAACATCCAGGGTGTATCGTATGCGCAGGCTGTGTACGTAGTGAGTAACCTGGCATGTGACATCATATTAGGTAACGATTTTTTAGTGGCAAACAAGGCATTGATTAGCTACGAGGCCAGGACGTTGCACTTACAAGGAAGGTTGTTGCACTTACGAGGATCATGTTTTGACGTTCAGGGAGCGGCGCGGGTTGCAAAAATTACAGCGCAGAATGCTTCCACACGAGAGGACATAACGTTGCAACCACATAGTACGATGTGCGTCGAGCCACGGTTGGACGTGCAAGAAGAAAATGGCTTACGCTACGAATTCGAGCCGACGGCGGAGATGATGGAGCGGCGAGGATTGCATGTATGTGCGATGACGGCGGAGACACCTGTGAAGCTGCAGATCACGAACCCTAAAACAATTTAAAGCAGGGTGCTGTTGACCACGGACTTAGGCCGAGTTACGTTCCCCAATGACACAACATTCCGCGCATCTGGTGACGCCCGGCCAATGACAGAGGATATTCAGCATCCAACATTCAATGTGAATCTAGGCAGTTCATCATTACAGGATTTGGCAGGAAATAATATCGACATAAATCCAAATTTGGATCGGGAACAGTTTGCAGCAGCCACAGAGTTAATTAGCAAATATGTACATCTTTTCGCGCGTGGATCGGAGGACATACAGGAAGCAAAGATGCCTCCGTAAAAAATCAGGATGAAGGACGATACACCCATCGCATTGCCTCCTTATCGGTTAAGTTTGGCGGAATGAACGGAGTTGGATAGGCAAGTAGAGGCACTCAAGGAAGCGGGCGTAATAGAGGATTCACAGAGCGCGTTCGCAGCACCAGCATTTCTTGTAAAGAAACCAGGGAACCAGTGGAGGATGGTAGTCGATTACCGGAAGCTGAATGAGAACGTGCAGCCGGATAGATTTCCGTTACCAAGGACCGACACTATCTTTGATACGTTAGGGGGTGCAACATACTTCTCTTCTATGGACATCAATCAGGCGTTCTTCCAACAGCCTTTAGCTAAAGAGGACAGGCAGTACACTGCTTTCGTAACGCACAGGGGTTTGTTTCAGTACACGAGGTTGCCAATGGGAATGCGAAACTCTTCAAATTCTTTTCAAAGGAGTATGAACAGGCTATTTGCAGGAATACTTTATCAGGGGATGATTACATATGTTGACGATCTAGTGTCATATGGGGCAACATTTGAAAATCAGCTGGAATCGTTAGAAGCGGTATTTAGAAGATTGGATTCAGCGAATTTAAAACTAAAAACTTCAAAATGCCACTTTTTCTATACGAACATAGATGTACTGGGCCACAATATTTCTGCGGAAGGGATACGACCATTGGAAAAGAATTTGAAGGCAATTAGGGAATTCCCGCAGCCGGTAACAACGAAGGATGTGAGAAGTTTCTTGGGGGCAGCTTCCTACTATCTCAAGTTTATTCACAAATTCAGCAACATTGCGAGACCACTGACGGATTTGACGCGGAAGAAAAGCGCAGACAAGAAGGTGCTACGATGGACACAAGATGAAGAAACGGCATTCCAGACACTCAAAACAGCGCTTACGACGCCACCGGTTTTGGCTAGTTACAACGAGGATAGGCACTCGGTGATATCGTGCGACGCGAGCAGGCATGGGATAGGAGGCGTGCTTTCACAATATCAAGAAGACGGGACGCTAAAGCCCATTGGTTATGTTAGTAGGCGGCTTACAGGCACGGAAGGGAGATGGACCATGTCAGAGATCGAATTACTAAGTGTTGTATATACAGTGAATTATTTCCGACCTTTCATTTACGGCAAACATTTCACGGTTTTTAATGATCATGCAAGTTTGCAATACTACAGAAACATAAAGACTTTAAGTTCAAGGTTGAACAGACTCGCTATGAAATTGATAGACTATGACTTTGAAATAAAACATAAGCCAGGAACAGCTATGAGGGTGCCAGATGGTTTGAAAAGGATCCCAAATGATGCGTGTATCGATATCCCGGAAATTAGATCAGAATTTCAAATAAACAACATCGAAATGATAAATATAGAAACTCGACAATTGCAAGACGAGTACATGTATCAGATTAGGCAGGCGATATTGGACCCAATGAACGCTGACAAAGCACACCTGCGGACCTCAAGATTATATACGATCAGAGAAAACGTACTGTACTATAAACAGTTCGCGAATGGACAGACTCAGCATTTGTTGGTAATACCAAGGTCATTAACAACGAGTGTATTGAAGGCCTATCATGATTCTCTAACAGCAGGGGGGCATGCGGGGATTGCAAAGACGCTTGCAAAAATTAAGACGAAATATTACTGGAATACTATGACGGCGGATGTTATTCGATATGTTAAGACATGTCATTTGTGCCAGAATATGAAGACTTCCAGACAAAAACCGAAGGGGTTTCTACAGCCAATTGTGCCGCACGTGAAGCCATTTACGAAGCTAACGTTGGATTATTTGGGTCCGCTACCTAAGTCAAACAAGAAGTCGTATATTCTTGTCGCCACCGATAATACAACAAGATTCGCAATAGTCAAGGCAACAGAGAAGGCGGACGCGTGTACTACGGCGAATTTTTTGTTAAACGACATATTACCGATATACGGTATGCCCGCAAGTATCCAGACAGACAGGGGGACTCACTTCGTAGCGGAATCATTGAAACAATTGTACAAAGCTTTGGGGATAGTGCAACAAACTTCGACTGCATACAGACCACAGACTCAGGGTATTACCGAACGTTATAATTCGACCTTGGTAAACATGCTGCGCTGTTATGTTAATGAAAAGCAGAATAACTGGCAGAGGTACGTGAAACTGGTGACATTGGCTTACAATTCAGCAAAACATGCATCTACAGGACACTCTCCTTTCTTCCTGCTCCACGGGTTTGAACCGAACCAGCCCATAGATTTGGCGATTCTCCCCAGTATACCGGACCATGACACGTTAGCAGCATTAAAAACGATACATGAAGTGCGACAGGACTTACCGAGGATTATGGCACAAACGCAAAACAAACAGTGCGAGCGGTACAACGACGGACGTGAGTTGGTGGAATATCAAGTCGGAGAGCAGGTGTTGGTCAGAGCCAAAGAAGGCAAATAAACTAGCCCAGGATTATTCGGGACCATACACGGTACTACGGAAAGTCTCGCCTTTGAACTACGAGCTAGAGTTGTACAGGTACGGGCGGTTGCATCCGGAGGTGATACATGTAGCACGGATGAAGAAGTACAACATTTCGGATAACGCATAAGTTAGAATATAGTGTACCATGTAGTAGAGGAAGGGAGAATTATAGCATTTAAAATTTTTTTTTAAGTAAGGCATAAGATATTTTTTTTTCATTTTAAACATTGTCTTTATTTTAAGCCATAGTTTGTTTTGTTTGTTTTTTTTTTTACACCTTTAAGGCGAAACAACCACAGTAATATTATGGTAATTAATTATTTTTTTGGTGTTTTATTTCTATGATGGACACTGAACATGAAGTTTTCCTAGTTCCAGCCAGCGATAGTTAGAGGTGACAGAACGTGTTCTCAGATAATAATCGCTTACAAATATGTTCTAGAATGATTACTTGTATGGCAACAGCAAGGAACACCAGCCATCGGGGAAGTGCAGAGAGCGACCCAGGAGATATAGCGGCATTCAGTCTCCACGCACGACTGGATCAACAGTAGCGGACATCGTACACAAGGGCCATATCCATTCTTCGGGGACCTCTTCCATTGGTTTTGTGGCACAGCAACGGAAAAAAGAACACTGCCTATGAAGAAGTGGACGGCGCTTACGGGAACCAGGAAGGTGTTCCATGCCTCGACAGCTGATAGCGGGGTCGCTATCTGAAGGGTGCGCCGGTTCCTTTCCCCCAAACCCCATTTTCCCCAGACATTTAATATTTGTAGTTTTAAATATATGGTTAGATTGTTATAATTGTTGAATTGATATGTTATTAGATTTTTGTATTGGTACATGGTAAAATTAAAGAGCATGATTATATTTTAGGGTATTTTATGAAGAGGGATAATTCTGTGTATTAGATTTTAGGTTAGAAATAAGAATAAATATATATTAAATAGGGTAGTAGCAAAGAGGACACTGTTATGTTTTGCAGGAATATGTTTTAGTATTTTAGTTATTAGAAATAGTATTTTGAATGTTAAGGTTTTGACCAGTAAGACGGACAAGGAAGTACGGTATAAACACGGAAATTGTAGCGAGGTCGCGGGAGAGTTCGTTAAACGCGGAACACGGAACTCGCTTTGCTTTGGTTTGTTTTAAGATGACAACAAGGAAGCTAGACGGGTTATAAAGTATAATCCGAATCTAGAATCTGGGCCAGAGGATTGTGGTCGTTGGGCCAGAGTGGGTTGGTCGATAGGCCAGTCTGTTAAGGTGTTGGGCCGGTAGCTAGGCCAGTCTGTTATTATCGCGTGTGGCCGGAAAAAGGGGGGCCGGTTCGTCGGGCAAGGTGCGGCCAGGAAATCGGGACTTGGGATTCAGCTCGAGATTTGGACCATCGAGATACCTGTGAAGACATCAAACTAAGTGAGCAAACCAAAGTATTTCAGTCTATAGTTAGAGTCACGTATTATTCAGAGTTTTGGGATCATTCAGATAAAAGTAACACGCTTTAGTTGCCAATACCGTAATCCAGTCTGTCTTATAAAGGTCAATACCTAGTATAAGAGATGTATGTAGCATAGGTGTAGCTAATGTGAGAAATTGTGTGTTATCTATAATTGTAAAGGCGTACAAATAAATTAATGTTAAGATAAGTATTTCCACTGAACCGCTGATGCATTATTGTTATTGATCTGTACCTTTGCTATTAGCATAGGAAAGTATTGTTCGAACCCGCGAATAAAAGTAGTTATTTTCTAACCTATCAACACCCCCCAGGGATTTTCCCGAACTGTTGCAAATGTCGGGGACGACATTTTTCTGGAAGGGGTGTTGTTAAGATTAGAGGGTAGATTTAAAAAATAAATATAATTAAAATAAAGTTTAGAATAGTTTAGAATTTACTAGCCCAAGACACATAAAGACACATAAAGTGGAGCATCATTGTGTAATAGAGCAGAAAGTTATGAAATAGCTGACTCGAACAAGACACACTTACAAAGAAGCAATTGGATAATCTGACAAACTATAAAAGGGTCATACTGACCTAGATCTAGGAGCAGTATTTTTGTGTGCCGGGCGGAGACTCTGTGGGACAGAGCTAGGGCTTTCTGCGGAAGGCAGAAAGTATTGCTGGTCGGGAAGTGATCATTTTGGGCTACGAGAATTCCAGTTAGAGAGCCTTGGTAAATAGGTAGGAAAACATACTGTCAGATATCCATCATTAAAGTGTTTAAGTTGTTTTTTATTTAAATTAAAGTAGAAGCTCATTCAAGCCAGAATTACACAAACATAGCTATTTTCTTTGGGTGTTTCGTCTTGCAGCAGCATTGCCAAGTTGATTAATTAGATTATTAAAGTTGATTAGTGTTAAAAGAATTAAGTATCTTGTTGTAGAATCTTAGTGTAATAAAAAGAATAGTCTACCACTGAACCACTTGATAATAAATTGTAAAACGTATGGACTGGTTTATTCCTATGTTAATTATCCTTGAACCTTAGTGATCTGTAATTTTGAACCCTGGGCAGTTAAACAGTTATTTTCTACCCCTAACACTAGCCTAGAGGAGAACTTAGATTTCAAATTAACCCAAAGCCAATCCTTAATACAAGAAAATTTCAAAATTATAACAGGTGAATTAGAAAATGTCAGGACATGTTTAACTAGCCACATCAACAAAGTAGAAGAACAATTTATTGAAAAACTTATAGAAGTCGAACAGGCTATTGATACAAGCAATCAACGAATTTCCCATTTGGAAAATAAATTAGGAGAAACCGTTAGCCTCCAAACTTTAAAGGAATCTTTAATTAACCAAGAAACTGTAATCGAAAACAAAATTAAAATTAATAATTCCATAGTCATACAAGAAGTCCAAACCTTAATTTCTGAAATGCCTAAAACCAACCAAATCGGCCAACCTATACAAAAACCAATTAATGTAATATGTAATGCGGGAAACCATGAAAGCAACAATCCAATTAACCCAACCTTACCAAAATTCAACTGAAGACAAACTAATCCCAACGAATACATATATAGGCTAACCCGATACTATGAACGGTTAAAAAACAGGAAAATAAATCAAGTAGGTGACAATACTGACTGCCTATTTGACATAATAAAAAAACAGTTTAGATTTAACTGCAGCCAGATGGTACCAACTAATTAAAGATGACATACATGACTTCCAAGAGTTCACGACGGAATTCCTAGCCAAGTTTTGGAACCGTGATGTACCAAGAGGCACACGACAAAAATTGGAATACGAACACTACAGACCCGGAGGTAAATTATCCCGAAGTGAATATTTCATAGACAGAGTGCTGACGATGAAATCTATGATCCCACAACCAAAAGAGGAGGATATAATAGCGACTCTGGTCGACCATTTCGAGCAGAGAATACAGGATGCTCAGCGTGTACAGAACGTCACAAGCATAAGAGAATTCGCAGATTTATTACAAAGAGAAGATACGGAGGAGACAAACGCTGAAATTAAGAGAAGAAACAACAGCAGCCCTCACAATGGAACTACAAATCCTCTCAACAGAACAAACCAGCAGTTATACAACCAAAATGGGTATTCGAATAGAAATCAAAAATATAGGCCTAGTGAAAATTACAACAACAAATACAAAACGACAAGAGACCACCCCTACCAAAACCAATCCAGCTATAACCAACATCCTAGACCAAATTACCAACACAACAACCAATACCAACAAAATAATAATAGGTTTAGCAATCAACCTCCTATAAGACAATTTGAGAGACTACCACAACCAATACCGAGCAATTTCAGATTTGTGCCTCAACATAACCCTAGGCCTAACTACAACAACCAGTACCAAGAACGAAGACCTATAACCTATCCAAACCAAGATAAACCGAGGGTATGTCAACTAATCGCCACCAACATAGAAACTGAAGAAGGGCGTAAGAATGAACCAGCAGCGGAAAACAGTGTAATCAAAACACAGTTAAACTCCAACGCACTGGCCTAGAAAACTCAAACCTAAAACCAAATGGATATACAGGTGAAATAGAGATATTACCGGCAAATAACATCATAAAACCTATCCCAGTGCCAATAACTTTAAATAAATTCGGATATAGGCCAACACATAATAATAATAATTTCCATTTTATGATTTCAAATTTGTACTGCGACAGAGATTTTTTACTTACAGAAGACGAAGATGAGGTAAACAGTACAGAACAAACATCAATATTAAATAATAGATGCCCAGAAATAGACCTAACCTTAAACGGAATCAAAACAAATACACTTATAGATACAGGAAGTACAATCTCATGTATTTCGGAAAATTGGTTTAAAGAAAATATGACAAAGTTAGGACAAATTGAACAATTACCAGTGAGTAATACAGCTTTAAATAACAAATCTAAGAGAGTTACACAGATAATACTACTAAAGGCTAATATTCAAAATATAGAATTTGATATCCAATGTATAATTGTACCAAACTTAATTAAAAACTGTATTTTAGGAATTGACATGATAAGAAAATTGAGAATGCATATAAACTTCGAAGATAATGAAATGATAATTACAAATAGTGAAAATGAAACATTAATATTGAAGTTAGGAAGTAGAATGTATGAATCAGAAAAATGCAGGTTAATAGAGTACAATGAAAACATGTATGAAGATGAAAACTATAATCCAAATACACTTAACAATAATAGCCAATATCATAATGACATCTATGAAATATTTAAAGACCATCCTAAACTAAACTCTCTAGAAAAAGTAAAAATTACCAACTTAATCCTAAAGTATAAAAACATATTTTCAGAACAACCAGGTAGATGTAATGTATATAAACATACTATTAGAGTCAATAGAGCAGAATATTATAGAGCACAAAACTACCCCATACCTATAAACCTCCAAGAAGCTGTCGCAAAAGAGATTAATAAGATGTTTCAAGAAAATATAATCGAAGAATCAAATAGCCCATTTATAAATCCAATTATTGTTGTTAAAAAGAAAAACGACGAACTTTGTATTTGTCTAGATATGCGTCGAATGAATACACTTATAACCCCTGACTACGAATGTAACCGCAGTGTTAATGAATTGCTAGCCAAAGCAACAAATTCAAAATGGTTGTCAACTTTAGATTTAACTTCTTCATACTGGCAGATCGAATTAGAACAAGAATCTCGCCAATATACTGCTTTCCAATTTAGAGGAAAAGTGTATCAATATGTAGTCACACCATTTGGACTTTCTACATCCCAAGCCGCACTTGTTAGAGCATTAGACCATGTTTTTAAAGATTCAATAGAAAATTTTTCGATCATATACATAGATGACGTATGTGTGATATCCCCTGATTTCGACCAACACCTACACCATTTAGAAAAAATATTCAACAAAATTCAAACAGCTAACATGACTATTAAATTGTCAAAATCTATATTTTGCTGAGACAAAGTACCATTTCTATGATACTACTTAAAAACAACTGGATTAGAACCAGACCCAGTTAAAATTAAATGCATACAAGACTTTCCTGCTCCGACAAATAGAAAAGAACTTAAACGTTTCTTAGGCGGTATCAATTATTATAATAAATTTGTCGACAGGTATGCACAAACTGTACAACCTTTAATGAAACTAACCTCTAAGAAAGTAAAATTCACATGGACGTCTAAAGATAGGGTTACCATAATTTATTGAGGCCAAACCCGGACATGAGGTTTCCGGGGGTTCTGGGGGGTATGGAATTAGGCATATTTTAGAAAATTAGGCAGTGAAATATGCGTTTTTAGCTATCCTGAGACGTGAAAAATATTATCAAACTTAGGTTAATTTATACGTTTCTAAATTAAAAAAATAATAGGGTTAAAAAATTAAAAATTTATATTACTGAAGCCTTTTTAATACACAACCAGTTAAATTCAAATTCCATTACATATTAACGTACAAAAATAGCTTACTAGAGTTCATATTATTTGCAACTTCCAAACAGACCCCCCCCATCATTGAGAAAATTCGCTCGGCCGGTTAAACCTTTATTTTGGTTAAAATAACGGACACATACTAAAGTCAATTTGACATCTTTTCTGTTTGAGCTGTCAATTGTTAGTGTGATGTAATTTGCATCATTGAGATCTTTGAGCAGTTTGTCAAATATGTAAGGAGATATCACATTTACAATAACTGCTTCGGTCTTTGTCCGAGCTCCCGAAAATTTGGGCTCAAACATCTTTTTAATAAGTTTGGAGGTGCAATCGGATGTTTTAAAACTAAGTCCGTGCATTGCGGTATGGTAGGCAAAAGTTGCCACATTGTAAGTCAGCATCTGTGACATCAGTGTTTTTAAAAAAATGTTTAATACTTGCCAAAGATGTTGTTTGATTGGCCTTTTTGTGTCTCTCACTCTGCAAGTGATTTTCAATGTCATATCGTCCTCGGTGCTCCACCGAAAATTCAGAATTGCATGTCAAACACCTCACACGATCACTGCTGTTTTGACGCAGTCTCAAAAACTTGTACTCTTCTTTCAGTTTGTCAGTAAAAACACACTTGCGCTTTGGCATTTTGTACAGTTAAAAACTTTCAAATTGAACACTAATACAGTAGTACCAATACATCAAGAACATTAGGCACGCATAATAAGTTATTTTGAAACAAACTGCCAAGTAACCAACACAACACAAATAAAAACAAGTGACAGTCGTCCGCTCTGGGCGATGTGTGGACTGCAACTGTGAGTGACCTTGAGCCTTGAGCTGTCAGACGACGCTGACGCAGACAAAAGCACAGAAGGCAGTGAGCGCACTGCTGGCAGTGTTACAAACCTTAGTTGCAACGTGGCGTAAAATTCCCCTATTCGGCCACGTTTTCAGTTCATTTTTATTAAAATCCGGACATTTCTCAGGTCCGGACGCCAAACCGGACACGTGTTCCAAATCCGGACTGTCCGGACGAAATCCGGACGGATGGTAACCCTATCTAAAAACTAATGTACTTAGCCATCCTATTCTAAATCAACCATACTACCTTCAAACAGATAGTTCAGATTTCGCTGTAGGCGGACAGGGCTATAGAATACGAGGGCTGGACTACTCCTTTGATGTTGACGCTCGCCGACTGTCCCAAACTTCCTCTCGCCCCCCTTCTATGTGACGTCACTCTGGTACCATGACACGCCGCGTAAGCACGGTTCACCTTAGCTCTCACGTGTTATTTGATAAAACGTTGCAGACTATAATTCTTTAAAAAATTATGCAATACACACAATCACCTAAATTATATGTTTATCAAGTTTGGTGAATATTGAGTAATTATTTTGTTCAGTACAAGTGTTATTGAGCAATGATTTTTTTCAGTACAAGTGTTTAAAGGAAGTATTTAATTCCGCGAGATATTCGCCTTTTTGCGCATATTCATGGCTAATTTTCTCGAAGAGGCATTCCATGAATTTCTTTAAAAATTTATACAATACACGCAATCACCTAAATTATATGTTTAGCAAGTTTGGTGAATAGGCTATTGAACAATTATTTTGCTCAGTACACGTTTTTAAAGAAGGTATATAATTCCGCAAGATTTTCGCCTTTTGACGCATATTCAATGCTAATTTTCTCGAAGAGGCATGCCATGAATTTCTTTAAAAAATTATACAATTTACACAATCACTTAAATTATATGTTTAGCAAGGTATTTATTTATTTAATGTTACGTTGCAGACGAGATTATTTTATGAAATATTACCAAGATTATCAAGTATATAGTATGCAGTGTTACTTGAATATTCTAAGAAACACTTTTACCAACAAAGTACATTAGATCAAACATTTTCAGAATGATGAGATATAAATAAATAAATATACAATATATAAATAATAATAAAATGTAAACTTAGAGCACCGGTAATTATTGATAACTCAAAATTTAAAAACAACAAATTTTAAGTAATCAGCTTCAAATTAAAATAAACATTAAAATATATTATTTATTTAATGTAAGAGTTGCAAGCGAGATTACTTTTGTTGAAAAGTTACCAAGGTCCTCAAGTAATTTCTTCTGCAGCTAAAAGTTCAAATGTTCAAAAAAATCTTTACTAGCAAAATTCACTTAAAATTGTCAGAATAATTAGATATAAATAAATATATAATAGGCTATACAAATAATTATAATCAAATTTAAACCTAGAGTAATAAAATTATTGATGACAAAAATAAAACATAATTTTAAGTTAAACTTCTAGACTAAATTAAATTGCACAGTGTCAATTTAAATTTAAATAGTTCAATTGTTAAAATTCAACTATTAAATTAAGTATTCCCTAAGGCCTAGGGAAGAAAAATTTCTATAAAGCAGTTTTATTTTATTTTTTAAATATTTTATCTCGGCAGTAATTATTATGTCATGTGCATATCTGCATATAAGCTACTCATTATGTATAAGTATTTATAACTTTTATGTGTTTTATTTTATAAGTATTACACATGTTTTATTAAACTGCAGTATGAAATTCAAGTTTTGGTGGTTTATTGTAATAAATACAATTATTTTCAATAATATGACACATTTTGTTCAATTTCGTATTTAGTTTTCAGAAATGTTTCAGAAAATCAAATTAAAAGTATGCTAACATTAGTACACTACAACGGTTTATTACCTACAAATTAGTTTTATTGTAACCCTGTCTTCTTCTTACATCTTTAGACTATTTGTTTACAGTCTACTTATTGCTTTGAGTAGTGTCAATACTAAAATTAAAGAAGAGCGCTTCATCAAAATGTTACAGGTTTGCTAAGAAATTGAAATTATTGTAGCAGAGAATACTTATGAGAAGCGGTGGGAATGGAGCAAGAGGTACCACCGTGACGTCATCACAGTGGCAGCACGGGAACGCTTTCCTTGGCGGACTGGTCTAGCCCTTGTATTCTATAGCCCTGGTAGGCGGACACCTATACCAAATTGACTCCAATAATCAGAAGAAAGCCATATAATTCATATCAAAAACTTTAAAGAAATGTGAACTTAACTACACTACTACCGAGAAAGAACTATTAGCAGTGGTATACTGTATCCACAAAGTAAGACACTATATTTTAAATTCCAAATTAACCATTGTCACATACCATAAAGCTTTAACTTTCCGAAAGACATGCAAACTACTTAATGCTAGATTAACTCGATGGATTCTTGCCTTACAGGATTACCAATTCGAAATAATACATTGTAAAGGAACCGACAACACATTAGCAGATTTACTTAGCAGAGTGAAAATTAATGAAAACCACCAAAATTCAGTAACCCCTCTACAGATTTAATTGTAGCTAATTTAATAAGACAACACAATATAGAACTTATGGAAAACCTTCAAAATTTATCAACGTTACAACAGAATGACCTAATTATAAGGCCAAATTATATTAAAACATTAAATGCAGATCCAAATTCAACCCAGCAAACAAGATTTAAACTAGTCAACGGAATATTGTACCAAAAACACCAGGATACATGGTTAATTATAGTTCCCAGGCGACTAATAGAAACCCTAGTAATTGAATGCCACCAATATTATCTACATTGTGGTGCCAAGAAATGCTTAAACACTTTACAAAGAGATTTCATATTCAAAGACATGGCAAGAAAAATTAGAAAAATTATAGCTACCTGCGACACTTGCCAACGTTGTAAACACAGTAATCACACTTTACATGGCGAATCCAGTGGAATCCGATGCGAAGGTAAAGGAGATCTAATAGCTGTAGACCTTATTGGACCATTACCAAAGAGTAAAGGAGGCGTACAATACATTTTCATCGTATTAGACACTTTCACTAAGTTTGTAAAACTTTATAACCTCATAAGAGCTACAGCTCAAGCTGTCGTCGATAGAATGTTTAATGATTATATCACTTTATATGGTAAACCAAACAAAATCCTCACTGATCATGGTACACAGTTTAAAAGTAAAATTTGGACTACTTAGAACAGAATAATATAAAACACATCTTAAATCCAGTGTATCACCCAATATCTAACATGGCCGAACGCCCAATTAGAGAAGTCAAACGTTGTTTAAGAACGTATTGTGCAAACAACCATAGGAGCTGGTCAATTTATATTCCTACAATAAACACATTCCTAAATGAAATACAGCACGAAACAACAGGTTTTACTGCCAACAAATTACAACTTAATATCGTTGATAAGAGATTCTGGGAAGAAACTATACAAAACCCATTCCATAACCAAATACCACTACAACAAAAATTGGAATTAACTAAAAATAGAATTAGATTGACACAAAACAAAAGCGCCGAAAAATATAATTTGAGACACAAAATTACCACTTTCAAAGAAAATGACCTCGTTTTAGTAAAATCATTTCCCCAATCGAGTCAAAGCTATGGTGAAACGGCAAAATTATTCACAATCTATATAGGACCATTAAGCATTTTAAAGAAAATTGGTAAAGCGATTTATACACTGATAGACGAAAACGAACGTACTAATGGACCATATCATATCTCTCTTCTACGACCATATAAACAAGCCACACCTGTGTAACCTATAAGATAACAAAAGAACACCGATTACTGCGATATAACCTAACATAAACTAACTGTTACATATAAAACTTTCAATGAATAATTCACTGTGTAGTGCATTTAATTATATATAATATGTGACTATTTAATTAGAATAGATATATCATAAACAGTGCAACGTAAATATTTAGTTAACAAATGCAAACTTCCTAAGTGTTATGAGGAAATAAACATTACCGAAATGACACAGTAACCTACTTAGTATTAATAAACAATATACTAATAGAAACAGCTGTTCCAACGACCAATGAAGAACGACTAATAAATGTCAACACAAATATGACCCACAGAGTGGAACAGGTGTGAAGTGAAGTAAGTGTTCCCCAAAAATCCAGCGTTCCCCACCTAACAAACTATAACCTTACAACAAATAAAAAAACTTAAAAACTATTACCCTGTAAGTACCCCAACCCCTTTTAATCCATTAAATGTTATGAGACTTATGATCAGAACAATTAGATCAACCCCAAGTAGTACGTAAGAATTTTAAACCAAATGTTATAAACCTATGTTCCAATGTCGTTATTTGTTTTACTATTCCAATGTTAGTTATAAGTATTAGAAGTATATTTCGTTCAGTTACTTATTGTTAATAATATGTTAATTAAAATACGATTTGATCCATCTCAAAATGATTTATGCAACAAAAGAATTTTGCCGCAAAAATCAGTTTGTGGAGCATTTGTAATGTATCAAATCTCAGCAATACAAAAACAACTCATTTATAACAGTCTAGTATTATAGCCTAGAGAACCCTATGTTAATATGTAAACAAACACCAGTAACAATTCCATGAACAAATGAAAGTCAGGTACTAAATTAGAAAACACTATATTTATTATTTATGTAAAATTTGTCAAAGACACTATGCAAGAACTCAAGGCGATTAAAAAACGTATTTAGTTAATTTATGTCAGCCATATTTGTAGGCGATAAAACCAAATAAAACCATTGTAAACACGACTCAAGTAAAAGACTAATAATGTACCATGTAATTAAAAAATTATAAACAAAAACACGATAATCCAATGTATAGAACATATTCTATATTTAAGAAAATATGTATGAAATAGTTTATAGTCAATTATTTACCGTAGATTATTATTACTATTAAAATATTTACAAAAATAGAACATATAACATTGATTTTATGTGTTCCTGTTGTTAACTCAATCCGCAGAACGACTCTGTACCATTTTCTGTCTTGAAGAGGCATAATATAGGAACACAGTTCTTATGTTCTTTTGTGATGGGATTGATTTCACAAATGATTTTAGGTTTCTTCATTAAAATACACTCCTCACTAATCTCGAATTTGATAGAGCCAAAGTTTTCCGGCTCATAAGGACCTTTGAAGTGAATTGTACTAAATGTTGTATACCTGTGGTCCAACCTGAATCCCCAAGTGAGAAAAGCAACGGGTAGCATAACGGATCACAGTGAGGATTTAAGAATGAGATCTTTGTAAGTGCACTGGTTGTTTTAGTGTACATGACAAAATCAACTTTACCTGGAGGCGTTCCATCATTTGTGACAAAAACAGCAGCAACCTCACTAACTCATACGGGTTGTGTCTATCAAGCATTGCTTGCAGGTGAGACATTCATTCTCTGCGACAGTTTCTATTTGCTTCATTGTCAGTACGATGTCGTAAAGCAGTGTCAAAATCCAGTATGAAAAGGCCAGCGTAAGAAGGTGCAACTCCTGGAGGAGGCTGTAAACTTCCTACTGTATGATACATCTGGCCATGTACTTTAAAGCAAAAAGGCCCTCTGCCAGGAATGTTAACAGAGCTAACTTGGACGGAAGCAAAGGCTAGAGCATTGTTACATGATCTAATATTTTCAAGGTAGTTTCTTGTATCAGCATTATTTTGCTCTGTCACAAACTTGAATAGGTGGTAAACTAACCTTACCTTTGTGACAGCACATTGTTGCTGTATCCACATCAATCTCACTGCAAACAATTTTGCTGAACAATGTGCACATAATTTGTCCATGTCACCAACAGAGTGAGTTTGCACTTCATCATCTTTTAGGAATAGCCGAGCAGAACAATATGTTTTAGGCAGCTTATGTATCATTCGCCTTGATGTAACTGTTGTAAGTAAGCCGTTGACGCATAGTTGTTGTACAGGAGCTGTTGTTGTTGGTGAGCATACAGTCTGTTTTGCCTGCGATTCCGTTGAGCCAGCCTATCTCTTTCAAGTCTTTGTTGACGTTGTTGTTCACTCTCTGCAGAATATCTCTTTGTGTTTTGCGTGACACGGTTGAGGGTCTGTGTTCTTCTTCTAAGTGGTGGTCTGCCTCTCGGCTGTCCCCTTGCACTTGACATAATGTGAAGATGGGACAAAATAGGAAATAAATGTAAATTAATTATTGTGGCTAGGTCAGAGGCACTAAATGAATTGTTAAAGTTGTATTAGGAAGTTACTTTGAGGCCAGATTGCGTGCAAATGTAAATATTAGTTCATATCATAGCAGTGAGGAGTAAAGAGAATATCTATATCATCAGTAATCTGTAATATAGAGAAGAGGTGAGGTTAGAAGACTGAATACTTAAATAAACTTATCGTTTTCAAAAACGAAAGCGAAAATGAATTTGTTTTGTTTGTAGAACTATTAAGCAAATTATAAACAACAATCATCTGAACAGCACTTTTTACAGAATAAGGGAACGATTTCATAATATTAACAAATAAGATTTCTTTTGTAATAATGTTCCAATATATGCACGAAAACTGAATTTCGTTATTACTTGTGTTGAACAAATTAAGCATTATAACTTTTAAGATGCATACGGTATTTATTATAAAATTTGAAATTTTAGACCAACCACTAAGCCTGTCCTTTTTAGGTTAGAATTATAAAAGTTGTAAATTTTTACAAATAACACAGTTTATTAAACAATAAACTGACAGGGGTATTAATTATAAAATTTGAAATTTTAGACCAACTACTAAGTCTGTCCTTTTTAGGTTAGAATTATAAAAGTTGTAAATTTTTACAATAACACATTTTATTAAACAATAAACCAACAGTGTTTTATTAATTTAAAACCATGTTAAAGAGAAATAATTTTGTTATTCTTATTATATATTTTTAAACAACTTACCAGTTTGCAGAAGGTAAACAACAACAAATAGGTGTACCCACAATGCTGTTTATAACCACGCTTACAATTAATTAAAAATAGCCATGTAGTGGCGTAACAGCAGCTCTCTAGCTGGGTATTGTTATCATCAGTGTTGCCAACGCTAGGAAATTATCCCTACAACTTACTTGATCTTACATCACTGTTACTTTCAGATTCTTTATTTCTTTTTTTTTTTTATTATTGTATTTTGTATATTTTTTCGGTGTAGCGGTTAAGGAAAGCTTTAAAATGATGCCTCATTCTTGAATTTGATGATGTATTAAGGAAGTTATGGTGTACCGACAAAAAAATGGCTTTGAGAAATAATATACGAGGGTCATTCAATAAGTAACGAGACAAATTATTGTTGCACAAAAACGGTTTATTGAATCAGTACAAAACTTTGGTTACTTTTCAACATAGTCCCCAGCAACACTTATACACTTGTCCCATCTTTCTGCTAATTTGTAGATGCCCTTGGCATAAAATTCTTTAGGTTGATCTCGAAGCCACTTTTGCACCTGATTGTTTACCTCTTCATTGGATTGAAAATGTATCCCTCGTAGACCATCTTTAAGGGGTCCAAAAAGATGGAAGTCTGATGGAGCGAGGTCGGGGCTGTAGGGGGATGTGGAAGGATCTCCTATCCCAGTTTCTGAAGTTTTTCTTTTGTCAGCTGTGCCGTATGTGGACGGGCGTTGTCATGAAGCAAAATCACGCCTTAAGTTAAGAGCCCACGGCGTTTCGTTCGAATTGCAGGTCTTATCTTGTTTTCCAGCATGTCACTGTAGTACTGGCTGTTGATTGGCCTTCAAGAAAATCACAATAAATTGGCCCCTGAAAATCCCAGAATACTGTAAGCATGACTTTACCGGCAGATGGCTGGGTCTTGAATTTTTTTTGAATGAGAGAAGTCGTATGCTTTCATTCAAGGCTCTGTCGTTTTGACTCTGGCTCATAGTGGTGAAGCCATGTTTCATCACACGTTACAATTCTTTTGAAAAAACCTTTTCCTTCAGTTGAATATTGATTTTTCAACTGTTGACTGATTTGAAGCCGGGTTTCTTTGTGAGCGTCCGTGAGTTGTCTGGGCACCCATCTCGCACAGGTTTTCTTGTACTGCAGCTTGTTATGAATAATGTTATGGACAGTTCCAACACTCGCATATACTTTTTCACTTATCAGTTCAACGGTAATACACCTATTGTGCCGAATTAACGCGTCAATCCGAGATTCGATCGGTCGTCCACTGCGTTGCCCGTCAGAAACTTTTGTACGGCCATTTTGAAACTGTTCTACCCATTTGTAAACGTTCGAACGATTCAAAAAATTGTCTCCGTACACTTTTAACATTCTTTTGTGGATGTCACTACCTTTCTCACCTTCCGCGACTAAAAATCTGATCACGGCACGTTGTTCTTCCACGGTGCAATTCTCGAGCGGACTTGCCATCGTTAACAGAGTAAATTTGAGGTTATGTTTACAAAAAATGATTGAACAGCTGATCAATTGTTATCGCAAGGTTGTCCTGAAAGTTTTGTACTGATTCAATAAACCGTTTTTGAGCAATAATAATTAGTCTCGTTACTTATTGAATGCCCCTCGTATGTGATAGTACTTATATTCCTCCAAATGGCTGTACAGATATTGATTTAATTTTGTTCAAGTATAGCTCTTGTACTCCACTGCTGTATAATAAAACACCACCCACATCTCTAGAAAGAAATCTGTTCTAAAGTTATAATTGTCCCCTTTTTTAGACACCAAACCTGGAGCTCTGAAAGTACAAAATCCTTTTCAGTTTTGTTCCGTTTCCACCTTTTATTAAACTATCATTTTATTCTAGGAATGTCTAATTTGTACTATGGCATCGGCACCAAATTTTATTATGAGATGCAAAGTAACACCTAAATAATTTTTTTTTACATATACAAACAAAATTTACTGAAGTACTAAATAGGCTTTCAACAGATAAATTCGCTTATTAAATACAGCAAGTTGAAAACAAATAATTGTGCATCAAGAATAAATAATTCACAATACAACTTACGACTCCCATCAAGATTTGCTTTATAGGTACATAGGTTTGTTTTAGATGAACTCGCATTTGGAAAAGACAATTCACCTGAAAATCTAAACAAAAGTCTTCTGCTTGAGTCTGCTTTGTACAACTATGTTTTTTAGTTAGTAATTTTAACAAAATAGTAGGCTATATATAATCAAACATTGTATACTTTATTTGCAATTAAAAAGCTTAATTTAACTAAAAAGAGCCACCTCAAGGATGCACTATCATAAGGAATCATTTGTTTAGTTCGGCCTACATAACCTCTTTTTCTGTGGAAACTCATTTTATAATATATTGGTACTTATTGAATGAAACATATCACATAATATTATTGACATAATATTACATAAAATCTGTACATGTGATCTACTGTGCTTTTTAGAAAGGTATGACTGAACCCAGTTAAAATAATTTAGTAGCTGACTAATAATTACAAGGACTGTCTACAAAATATAGGTTGGTAAAAATATTTATTTTCAATACTTGCTGATTATACAACTTGCTTCAGTAGGCCTACTAGGTCCTGGCAAGGCTCTGTTAGGCACATTCACTGGTTCTTGGTTGTTGTAACATATTGCAGTAGGAAGATCAGCAGGTTTATTGGGTAAATTTAATATTCTAACTTCAGATGTTGTAGCACATTGGTTGGATGTAGGAACTTTGCAGGATCTTTCGTATTCGCTTTCATCACTACTACTATTAATTAATTTCCTACATAGCTTTCTTTTTCTTTTATTCCGCCCCTCCTCTTCAACTTCTACCACCAATTCAGATTCCTTATTTTCTGCCTGGCTTTTAGAATGTCATCTAAATAAACAAACTACTCGTTAATACATTGTATTGAAATAAGTCACCTGTATTAGCCAAGTAAAGAGCATTTGGAAAAAGATTAAACAGGAGTACTGCACTGGTTGAATGAAAAACCATTAAGGAACTACCAAATAAAATTCCTGGTATTTTTTTTTTAATTGGTCTACCTTTGTTATAAATGGGACACCCTGCACGGGGGGGGTGTTTGGCGTCCCTCGCGGCACCCGAGTCTAATGACGCCCAAAACATCCATCCAATCACACATAAACACAAACATTAAACAATACAACATTCCATTAACAACATTAACTGAGGGATTACGTGAGGAAATCAGATTCTTGCGTTCTGAAAAAAATAATCTAGGGAGTGTTATTGAAAACTTGGCTCAGGAGCTTAGAAACTCGAATTGTGAGGTTCATGATTTTCAAAGTAGGCTGGTGAATATTTTAGATGATTGTTTAAAGAAAGAAACGACAATACAAAGTCTGATGGAGAAGATACATTTCCTACAGAATCAAATGAAACACGTGTGGCTGGAAGACTTTCAAGTAGTAAAAAATCGCAGGAAAACCTTTCCATACAAATAGGAACTATTCCTAAA
>JAGFPH010005163.1:12132-25650 GCA_018207615.1 Philaenus spumarius
TAGTTCATACTTACTGAGAATAATACTACCGTAGTGTATTCAACTTGAAAAACAAATTTGATGTTGATATTCTAAAAAATGACGAAACTGGAATAGCGAAAGGGCTACAGCGTTCGGTAAGCAAAAAATCGTGAGGTTCGTTGATAAATCTAATGGCTCTAGCTCATCAAATTTTTAAGATACCAACTTGAGTCTTGGTATATAAGTTAAAAATAAGCTTTTCACTTGCTAATTCGATATATTACAAAATGGCCAACTTAGATTTGCTATACGTATGGACGGAAATGATCGTATAAAGACACATTCATTAATAATTATGCGTTCATAAATTTGATGGCCTATTTAGTTTAAAATTATCGTAGATGTATAATTTTTGTATATTATATTTATACATATATTGTTTATGTATATTTTAAATTTCATACAAAGTGGATGATTATCTTTAGAGAAAATTGATTTTTAAGACAATTTAATCGAGACTGATTATATGCTAATACGCTGGTCTTCGAAATTGTATTATTTTGAATATAAAAAAGTTGAATTCTTAGAGAAAACGGCAGCCATTTTGAATCCGCCATGTTGAATTTTCATATTTTATATGAATCAGTTCCTCCTAAAAACCCCCAAATAACCAGTTTTCTTTTTCTTTGAGACGCATTTTTTTTATTGGAATATATATATTTGGGCAATTTGTTAGATGATTATTATGTGTTATAAAAAAAAACATGACATCGTAAAGCTGACACTTTCCTCTTGAAAACGCCCTATTACAACTATTTATTTAATACATTATAACTGTGCAATAGTTTATAATGTACTGGGCCGCGCTTAAAGAAATAGGTCTTCAGCCGTGCGGCCGAGTAGTGCTGCTGCGAAATAATACTTGCTTAATCGATTTTTTTCCAGACAAACCATTTCTCGGACGAAAAAATACAAAAGATCTTTTTATTAAAAAAATACTTCCGCTACACGGTGGTATTTTTATTTTTATTTATTTTCATCCTAGCTCGAAATATTAAGGAATTTCGAGAAAAAAATGTTTTTCGATTTTTTTTTGACTTTGGGAAATCGAAAGACTAGTAAACTTTTTTTTATATTAATCTACATACTTTAAGGTACTTATAAAAAAAATCTGCCGTATTGCAAATTACTGGTAGTTGTGACCTACACCGACTGGGCTATGTAGGCTACATTTGATTTTTAAGCCGTCTTAAATATAAATAGTAAATTAGGATTAAATTTGAGATTTATTTGAATTACTTTTGATAAACAAAACAACTTTAAACTACAATTTTATTGATATTTTACTTTGCGATTTATATGAAGTGAAGATTAAATTTGAACATGATATGTATTTACTGACTTTGTCTACAGTTTGTAAGTTATATATTTATTTTGTAGTTGTCTTCCATATAAATTGTCAACTAGGTTAAATTTGATATGTAATTACAGTACTGCGTTTAATATAGACTATACTTTTATTACTTTATTATTGACACTTTACTTTGAGATTATTTTATCATGGAGTGTCCTATAATATGAACTTTTTTTTAAATATATGTAACTATAGGTTACTGACTTTATAATCGTGATTATTTTGTGATGGAGTGTCATATAATATGAAGGCCTACTTTTTTTTAAGCACAGAGAATAATGGATCCATTTACCATTAATCTCTGTGCTTTGGCAATATTATTATGTTTCTTCTTTTGTATTATCATTTAAACATTTCATCACTTTCAATTGTTAAAGTTTTATTTTATACATAATCTTTATTAATGGGTTATCTAACCATGTTGGTTAAAGGGTTTTTCAGAATTACAACATAACATTATTTACCTACTTAATTGTTATTAGACATTTTTTTACAAACTAGATTTTGTTTATATTGCCTAAACCTAGGGTTATACATGACATTTTAATCAGCAGTTCAATAATCTTATATATTAAAAAAATTCTGTTTTTCTTTTCCGAGTCCGTTCGGCTCTTCTACCCGACCGATTTTCATAATTGAGGTCTTAAATTAAAGGTATGCACGCCCAGATTTGCCATCAAGCATTACAAATCATGTATCTTTCGCCTTACAAACGTTATAACCAAATGCAAATTTCTGATATGTATTCCTTATGGGGTTTTTTTTTTGGTTCTTTGTCCACTTTGCGTTCGTATACCGTCCATCCGATTGCTTTGAAATTTTGCATAGTAACACAGGTTAACCCTGGGAAGGTTTTAGGCCATTTACCAAAGTCCTAGGACATTAGGGCTACGCCCCAGTGGCCCTCAAAGTTTCAATGTTAATCTTATGGAAGAAAGATTTCTATTGATTTTATCAGGGACACAAAAACAGCTGTTCGTATGAAAAGCTTAAAACAGCTGATTTTGATCAACAACTGATTTGGATCAAATCAGTATCAAATGTAGTATTACCTTTTTGAGGTTACATTGACAAACTAAAAACAAACACAAACAAAAATGAACGAAAAATGCTAACTATATTTTAATTCAATTCAAACATTGGTTGTTACAAACCTATTATATATAAAACAGCTAATTTGGATCAAAAACTGAACATAATCATTCACAGATATGTCAAGTCTTATATATTATCATCCGTTCAGCCGCTATTCACCCGAGAAGGAGCTCCGGTATACAATCCTTCAAATTTCCCATGTTAATCTTATGGAGATAATGTTTAATGAGTTTGAGTCAGCTGCCAAATAAAACAGCTAATTTATGCTCGGTCACCTATGTACAAACGAGCAAAAGATTAACGAGATTCTTTATCGAATTTTCCACCTGCGAGCGAAGCGAAGCAGCCATCTGAGGCCGAAGGCCGAGCCGGGGTTGGGACGCGGAGCGTCCAGGGGCAGAGCCCCTAGTTTATATTAATATCTAACCCATTTGTATAACCCATTTCATAAGACTTTAATAATATTCAAAAATTTCTAAGCTACCTTAGAACACAAAATGTTTGTAATAAAAAAACTGTCAAGTATTTAGTTCAGTAAGTCAGTGAATAAAAATCAGGAATTAAATTATTCGATAAACATTTGTACAAAACATACTCTAATAAGTTTAAAATGTTTAAAACTTGTATCGGTTCAGTTAAAGTTGGTTCAAGAATCTTTTATTAGCTTATAACTTATTCAAAAAGTATGTCTCATTTAAAAACATAAGTTTGAATTAAATTATAATACAAATAAAACAATTTATCTTAGTAAATAGACTATTCTGTACTTAATTTCTACGGAAATTATTTCCCGTAATGAAAATAGGCTTTTTTGTTACATTTACACTTATAACAGAAGAGTAAAAGTTGAATTCCCAACTTGTAGTCTAAACGAGGCGGGGAAGTGGGACATTTCCCCCGCTACCATCACATCCTTCCCCGCTCGTCCCTCTCTCTCTTGTAACGTGCATTAGGACATCCTAGCGCGGCCACCGGACTAGATCGGAACTACAACTAGAGCGTACGATCAAGCCGTTTAAATGTTTCCTCTGTATATTCCTTCTCTGTGGTTTAAATAAAAAAAAAACTCATTTTATTGTTAGAGGTTTTGTTGTATTATATTATATCACGAAAGAAACTTTTTTATTTTATCCCTTTAAAATACAAAAATGGAAGCTTTAAAAATAATATACACAGCTGAACCGCTGACGTGACTTGAGCAAATTTCCAAAATTAAGTGTAAATGTTTTAGGGTTTCAACTATTTAGAAAATTGGTCTATTAACGAAGGTACTGAATAGGTGTCTGCGTGTACGAAATATATTAGTAGAATTCGTTTGCGTCACAGCCACCAGTCCCGCTACTTCATTCCGCTCGCAATTGAAACTCTCACTTTGCTAATTTGCACCTCGACCTTGCGGAATGCTTCGGCAGTTTCCATCCCGGCCGCCTCCGTTGATCAAGAGCTGCCCCTCCGTGGATTTGAACCGGGTACGTTTATGGTATTTTATTTTTTGATCGATTTTGGAGGGTCCAGAAGGGCTATAAGGTAGTGTACAAATATACAGGGTTAGTTAAAAGTCTGGAGACACCCCCTTAACTCTCCACCGAGCATTGATAGAACATCCAAACCCGGGGGTTGTTTATAGGTCTTGAAAGCACACTTTCCCATGCATAGGGAACGTTGCCCCCAACTCAAAATCGGAATTTTTGGGGGCTACTCAATATTTTTAAATGTAAACCCCTAGTGTGTGACCCCTCATTTTGTAGATCTTGATAAAAGAAAACCAACAGCGCAAACTAGAGGTCTCTATCTCATACCTATCAAAAACGCTGGGCGATAAACTACAAGGAAAATCAAATGGCATTGTACTGTGACGACTATTGGGAATTCCCAAAAGATAATCTGATTAGTAGAAACAAAGTCCTCAGACCAGTCCAGTCTTGTCAAGGTTTGGCCCCCATCAAGTCTTCAGAGGTTAACAATTGTCCGTATCCTTATCAGTCTCTTATCGGTACTGACCAGAGTAACTTCTATTTTCTGAACAGCTTTACTATGGAGTTAACTGAAAGTGAACGGATTACAGTGTTAATGATGCGAGGTTACGGCGACCGAATACGATCTTACAATGGAGTGACACATTTAATCAATGACTCATTTCTTGAACGAAACCCTATAACAAGATCTGCTGTTGAAACAACAATAAAACGGTTTGAAGAAACAGGCTCTGTTAAGAATCGTCCTAGGTCAGGAAGACCAAAATCAGCAACAACCGAGGAGCAGTGTTTGGAAGTTTTGCAGTCTATTGTTGAAAACCCACATGCGTCAACTAACTCCTTGTCTACACAATCAGGGACTTCTCAATCATCAGTGTGTAAGATTTTACACCAGCATAGGTTCAAACCCTATAAAATTCATCTTGCTCATGAGTTGAACGAAGATGACTTCGATCGCAGAGTAGAGTTTTGTGACGACATGATGAGAAATATTGATAACGGAACAATTACACTAAAGCTACTTTCATGATGAATGGAGAAGTTGACCGACATAACTATCGTTGGTGGAATGGTACCAACCCTTTCTGGGTTCAAGATCAACACAAACAACATCCTCAAAAAATCAACGTATGGCTAGGAATGATGGGAGGACGAGTTATTGGGCCGTTCTTTATTGACGTAAACCTTAATGCTGAGGTATACTTAGCTATGCTCCAACAACAATTGTTCCAGCTATCCAGGCACCGGTAAATAATTTGGAACAAATTTGGTTCCAACAAGACGGAGCTCCTCCGCATTACGGCTTGCAAGTTCGCCAGTACTTAGATAACGTTTTCCCAAATCATTGGATTGGTAGACGTGGATCTATAGAGTGGCCTGCCAGGTCACCGGACCTGTAGCCACTGGATTACTTCCTGTGGGGCTATGTAAAAGATAGAGTTTACATAACTAAACCTAAAAATCTTGATGATCTCAGAAATCGAATCCAGTAAGAAATCCAACAAATTCCTCAAGATACATTGCAGCGAGCAGTTTCACATTTTTACACCGCATTGGCACATTGTCAAACCGCTGAGGGCCATCAATTTGAGCATCTCCTGTGACAAGTTATCCTTGTAAGTAACTGCTTGGAAATAAAATTGTAGCCAGAGGTTTTTGTTTCATTACAGTCTAATACAATTCCATTTGTTAATTCTCTTTCCAATTTATCGCCCAGCATTTTTGATAGGGATGAGATAGAGACCTCTAGTTTGCGCTGTTGGTTTTCTTTTATCAAGATCTACAAAATGAGGGGTCACACACTAAGGGTTTACATTTAAAAATTTTGAGTAGCCCCCAAAAATTCCGATTTTGAGTTGGGAGACAACGTTGCCCCATGCATGGAGAAGTGTGCTTTTATGACCTATAAACAACCCCCGGGTTTGGATTTTCTATCAATGCTCGGTGGAGAGTTAAGGGGGTGTCTCCAGACTTTTAACTAACCCTGTATATATATATATATATATGCAGAATAAATTCTAATATTTATTTTTTTTACATAAAAACCACCCAAATTTATTCTACTACAAAAATCACAAAAATGGTTACTACCGATCAAAAAACGGGCTTCAGGTTATTGGATTTCTTCGTTTAACGAAATCGCCCGAACGACTTAGAAAACCAACTTGTGCACAACATTTGGACCAAATCGGACGTGAAATGCGGCCGTTAAGACATATATAGGCTACGTATAAAAACACTCCCGGACCTTAGGACTCATCATAACAGTCACTGCAATAGCTCATCTTTTCTATGGAAAATCGCTTAGAACAGATGTATGTAATGTAGATTAAACATATATTTCGCGTGGCCGCATTTAACTACCATGTAAACCTGAGTAAATTTAGCGACACAGTCGAGTTAATAAAACAGTTAAAATATGAGACGACTAGAAAGGAGGAGGAAAATATGAGGGGCAGGAGTAGTATGATTGCAGACACATGTACAGTAGCCTCAATCTTGGAGTGTGTCTGAGAGGTGTAGGTAAAACTATAAGAAAGTGAGACGCAGTGCGTTACGGAGTTGGAACTGTTTTAGCCTAGTTTCCGTGGAATTGGTTGTACAGCCAAGGCAGAAAAATTATAAATAGAAGGAATGACATTAGGTAATTCCTACACTGGATTCCACGTTCACCGTGCAGTACAGAGCGCCCATAAGCCATGTTATCCATACGGCAGTCTCAGCGATACTAACCAACTAAAAATCATCAACTCCCAAGCAACGCTCGGACAGTTGACGCAACCCGCATGACATTTAACGTGATGTTCCCAGTAATGGTAGTAGCATGACTATCTCCCGTAAGACCTGTCCTGCACGGTGAACGTGGAACTGAGTGCAGTCTGAGGATACTGTACATAGCAGGTGTCTTATAAGTCCCCCTCCCCTGTTATTTTTTGTATTAATGGTAATAGACATATTTGCTTTGGGGATTGTTAACATGAACAAAAATAGAGTTTTTGGTTTATCGTAAATTTCAACTCCTCCTTCAAAAATGTGGTATTTTGGAGGTAAGTCGAAAATTTTAAACGAGAACCCCTATTGACTGACACCTAATTTTAAAGGCCTTGATAAAAGAAAAAGATTGGCGCAAAGCGCAAGTCTGTATGTTGACTCTATCCAACGCAATGGCCAATCAAAGTTAAAATTTTTCCCCATTTAAATAACATTGAAATTTTAAAGATGATACATCTGTTATTTTTTACAAGGGTTTAATCCAGTAGATCACTCAATCTAAGTTATAAAACATAGTGATTAGTGTAAAAACAGTAAAGCTAAGCCCTCTGGAATACCCAGGTACTGGACTTTTACTATTAGGAGTCGACAAACATGCATAGTTATGGATAACAAAGCAAGGTTGTATCAACCCAAAAGGCTCATAATAGCTGCCTGCGTTTACAAAATATTTTATTAAAATTTGTTTGCACCTCAGCCTACAGCACCTGCTCACGCGCTGCTTAATTCCGCTCGCAACGAAAAGCGAGCTTCTACCTCGACCTTGAGGCCTCGTATTATGGACTGCTTCGCTTTGCTCGCAGCGGGCAGAAGCGAGTTTGCATCCCGGCCGTCGGCCTAGGGTCAGAAGCTGCCCCGCGGTAAAATCCCTCTTGTACTTTTATGGTACTTTACGTTTTGATCGGTTTTGGATTAACCTGAAGGGCTATAAGGTAGAGTAAAAAACAAAATGTGATGAATAATCGACTTTATTTATTTGTTTAGATAAAACAGTGAAAAAGGATCATTCTAGCAGACAAAGTACTTCTTTTATTTGATTTTTTTGCTAACGAACTTGTCCGAGCGTCTTGGGAAACCAATTTGGACCAAATAGCACTAAAATACGCCCGTTACAGTGACATCACATGTATATATACCATTTTTAATACACCCTAAAAAGTGTTCTGGGGACCATGATTGGTGCTAATTGACTAATCCCTTAAGTCTCACCATTAGAGTCACTGTAATAACCTATGGAAATTCGCTAATAAACCGGGGACGATGAAACTGCTCCGATATTTTAGGTACGTTTGAAATGATGAAACTGCCCCGCTCATTAAAAAGGACCAAGAAGGGTCGCCCCGCCAGACCAGAAATGCTGAAATTGCCCCGAGTGCCCTTTCAGGTAGGTTAGTTTGGTTTGGTTTTAGAAGACTGCAGCCACCGGCAGGACGCTCGGGACAATTTCAGCATTTCTAGTCTTGCGAGGCTACCCTTCCTAATCCCCTTTAATGAGCGGGGCAGTTTCATCGTTTCAAAAGTACCCAAAATGTCGGGCTAGTTACACAACGCCCAATAAACCAATATAACCCCTGCATTACTCAGAAAAGTCTACATTATCAACGAACCTTTTTTTTCCCAAATAGGTTCAGTCATTTCTGAGATTATTCCACACACTGAAACAAACTTAGTTCGTATTTTTGTAGTATACTGAGATTCCTGGTGGTTTGCGATAAATAACCTTTCAATATTTTAAAAGACAGCCATTTTGAATTTTTTATGATAAATTTTTGAGTATTATTTTGGGGAAAACTAAAAGTTATAAAATATCGAGTACTAGCTGTCCGATCAGGCTTTGCACGGGTAGACAAATCATTAAATGTAGATTAAAAAAAAAAAATATATATATATATACATAAATATATTACACTATGTATTTCTTATGAGGATTTTTAGTAACCCTAAAATTTCGAATTTATTTGAAAACCTTTCTTAGCGAGCACGTAGGGCCCCTAGAGGAAGCTACGTACCAAATTTCATTGGAATCCGTTCGGTGGTTATTTTTAGTAATTTTGACCCCCCAAACCCCCCCTAAAATTTCGAATTTGTTGAAACCTTTCTTAGCGAGAGCACCTATGGCCATAGAGGAAGCTACATACCAAATTTCATTTCAATCATCAGTTCGGTGGGTTTTTTTAGTAACTTTGACCCCCCCAAACCCCCCTAAAATTTAGAATTAAAAAAAACTCTCTTAGCGAGCACTTAAGGCCTTAGAGGAAGCTACATACCAAATTTAATTGCAATCCGTTAGGTAGTTTTTGAGATTTCGTGATGAGTGAATGGTATTTGGTTTATATATATATATATATATATATATAAACCAAATATTATCATAACACTACTATCATAATAATAAAAGATCTGAAATCATGATTTTAGTTACTTTGACCCCCCAAACCACCCCTAAAATTTCGAATTTTTGAAAACCTTTCTTAACGAGCACCTAGGGCCCTAGAGGAAAAAAGATACCAAATTTCATTGCAATCCGTTCAGTAGTTTTTGAAAAATCGTGATGAGTGAATCAGTGAGTGAGTGGTATTTGGCTTTTATATATATAGATTTAGCGTTATAGAAAGTTTAGTTCCAATATCGATTTTTGTTCTGGAGTTATGTCGTATTATCCTTTAAATAATGGTCACTTTTAGTATTTTATTCCCTGCAGAATTACTCCCAACATATTGCTAATTGTTAATCATCCTACACAAAGGCAAGATTTTCATTTCAATAATTCTGAAAAATCTGAGGTACTAACACTACTAGGACTATGCAACAAACATGCTTAATTTCACATAACCTACACGTCTATAAAACTTATAGTCAGCTGTTTTTGACATTCCCGTCATTAAACCGAACCAAGACTCGCTCAAGCACGACCCTGCGATATTATATTATAATTGCTTTTTGTTTTTACCCAATACTGCTAGATTTACAACTCAAGTTTATAACAATTTAATATCCAAGTTTTACGAACATTAACTACGAAGACCGAGTATGCGGGGTTGATTAACAGATTAGGGGTGGTTATCCCTTCTCGGCAAAGAAAACCTCCCTTAATCAACTAAACGGAATATTTAATATTTTCCGTAAAACTAGGGAAATTACAAACAAAAGAAATAGAGGGTATTCACTATGGAAGAACGGTTGGAAATATTGCAAAGTATTTAAATTGGCTTAACATGGGATTATAATTGGGTAGGTAATTTTTGACTGCCATTGTTCTGATGTTAAAAACAAAGGTTAATAAACCAATTATTTCTCTTGTTTGAATTATTTAATCTTAATCTACAATTTATTGACGAACGGACAACGTCGTCGTTTATTATAACAACATTTAAAGAAAGATTAATGTTTTCATTTATTATGTTTTTCATCGGTAGAACTATGTATATTTTAGTTCTAATGTTTTAATGTTTTAGTTATTATTGTATACATAGGAATGGAATAATGTACTATTCCAAATATTAAAAACCTACACCAGATTTACTTCTATTACATCTAGACCAGCCGTAAGAACAAAAATGCAGCATTTGTTACAGCTGAGAAGTTCTGCACCAACTTTACTGAACTCCGAGACTCCGGGCGATTGCTCGCACTCAATAGAAAAATCAAGATCAATTATAATAGTGTAAATAAATAGCCTAGAATGTAAAGCACTATAGTAATTGGAGTTGGTAGATTGTATAGAAAAACATAGATAAACCAAAACAGGTATTTGGGGGAAACAATCGAAAAATCAAGATCAGTTATGATAGTGTAAATAAATAGCCTAGAACATGATCCTCGTGGCTCTCAAGCTCGCTCTTATATAACGTTAGTACCAGGAGACCGAGCTAAAGCTCGATTATAAGCAGGGCCTAGTTCGCTCAAGTCAATAACTATTATTGCAAATTTCCGTGAATATCGTTTAGGTTAGGCCTATAACATTAAACAACTAAATAAAGGGTATGTATATTTAGCAGAATTATTCGTTGCAGAAGTATAAATAGATACAACATTAGGCTTACCTCTAATAAAATACAGTTTAAAAGAAAACAGATGATTATTGTTATGGCATTGAAAACATTTGCATCAACTGTGCTTCGTTTAAAAGAAAACAGATGATTATTGTAATGACATTGAAAACATTTGCATAAGCTGTGCTTTGTATTGTTTAAAATTCACAAATTTCACTTTTTAATTTAATAAAAAGACGTAGAAAACTAATTTTTTCAGACTGGTGACCATTTCCAATCGATTTCTCGTGGCCAAAAGCCCCATATAAAATCAAAAAATCAAAAATCCTTAGACGGAGATTCCAGATCCATTTAGCAGACAGACAATTATCTCTCGCTTTAGAAGATAAGATATTGACACGTAGCAAAATAACTTGGTGCAAAACATTTCCGAGGGAAATTAAGCAAAAAATATGTTTATATAAATTGGCTACAAAAAAAATTTCAGAAAAAAATCATACCGACGTTCTTCCCTCAAGTGTTTTCTTAAAAGCTCAGCTTTATAACTTTGATAAAATACGCAGGAGGTTCACTCCTTACTGTGGAACAAAAAAAACCTTACTCTCAATTCTTTAAAAAAAGGCAAAATGTTCGGTAGGTTTAGCCATGGCGCAAAATATTCTAAATTCTTCTTATAAAGGCTTCTTATACGCATGAGCGCTGTACCATACATGGCCCACTCACACGTCTTCTTCAAAGCCGTTAAACAGTTTTAAATAATGCAATCCACTTTCTTCCCGTTTCAATATTAATACGCCGTCATGCTAACGCTAACGGTTTATTGAACCTTGTCATTGCCTCTGGTGGCCTATATTTCAAAGCGGAGGAAAATCCTTTAACAAATTTATAATCTGAATACTTTATAGATTCTCGCTTTCGAAAAGCATTAATTGCAACGAGATTGATGTAAAATGTAAGGTCTTGATTAGCTGTTAGCGGTTTTCGACTGATGAACTGTACCAAAGCGCATGCGCAAAGTTGTGTAACCTAACAGCTGATTTCATCCAAAACAGGTGCAGTACTTCAACAACTACAGTATGTGAACCATTTAAGGTTATGTTTACAACGTTAGGTTAAGTTTTGTTGTTGTTACTATAGAAATAACAATGTACATCTACACATCTGATTCGTTCTACCGTGTCTGCTTCTTGACATAGTCTGTCTTCGGTTATTCGTCTGTATTATTGCTATTTTAAATGCAATCATAAAAGTTTGATCTTCTGTTAATTTACACTGTCGATGAAAACTTGAATGAATTTTAAAGTACACATTAATACAGTTTTTCGTAAGTGACCGTATTGGTTATATTTAGGGTTGAAAGAGTTGATTCAAGTAGGCCTATGATTAAAATGTATATTTTGTTTTACAAAATTTATTTCAGATCTTTAAGTAAAATGTTTAATTTAACATTTTGCTTCCTGATACAGAATTTGTACTACTTTTTTAAGACGAATAAAAAAAGTGTTTCTGATGTTATCACATTAATCTGCCCGAGGATTTTCTAGTTATTTTATATTTAAAGAATGGTTTCTTTACTCTATATTATGTTATTAAACGTAAAATGTTTTTTATGTTTTTTATGTTCATGTTTATTGTCCTACTTCCTGGACTGTTAAATAATAATATTTATTATTTTTACTAACCTTCAAACAGTCCGTTTTTGGCTCAGAATACATCTGACCGCGGTTTCGACACCACAAATGTCATTGTCAAAGAATTCTCACGTCGCAATACCTACATTACACACTTAAAAAACACATTTAAAAAACACACGTAAAACACTTTAAAAAATTCACCATTTCTGGGTCGTTATAACATAAATTTTATTAGGGTTATTAAAACAGGTCTAATGTCGGCCCGTTCCTCTAATTGTAAACACACACAGCCACAATGTCGTCGCACCAATTGATTTAATACCCAAAAAAACACACATACTGGCCGTGAGGTGAGTGTTGATACTTTCTTGGGGATGCGCACATGCGCAGTGGCAAAGGGAAAGTTTGCGCATGCGTGGGACTGCTACTAGGGGAACAACCGACTATATCAAAGCCCACTAAAGAATACCGTTGCGATGCGGCCAATAGGATGGGCGCGCAGCGTTGCCATATCTACTAGCCTCGAACACTCCTGGTATTTACCGCTCGAGGCTTGATCTTGCACAGTTTAAAGAATTATAAATGCGTTGAGTCAGCCGCAGTCAGTTAGAAGCGTGGGAAGAACGTGACAACGTCGCACTAGGGCGATTGGAGCGTTCAAGGTCTCGGTGTACACAAGCCCGTCCCTCAACGGTATTCTTTAGTGGGCTTTGATATAGTTGGCTTATGTCTCCCCTCTCCTACCTCCCCTCTTACGCGCATCGAGAGTTTCATCACTCATCTCAGCCTGTACAATCCTCATATTTTGTATTTGTGTATGTTAATTGTATTTTAAACTAGTTACTTATATCTGGTTATCAAATGTAAGCTTAGTGTACATAAATGTTATTAAAATAATAATAATAATTATATATAATTTCGTTTTAGAAAACGATACTAACGAATTTTACTAAGTTTCGTTGTATATGTTTTTGAGCATGAGAAACTCCTTGCTGCAAATCCCTAAAAAAAGTTATCTTAGAAAAACAGAACCAACTTACAAACTCAATTCAATTAGCTTAGTCTACTCAGATTATCCCTAAAGGTCAGACAGAAACTGAGAGCAAACAATTGTGTACAACTTATAGATCATTTTTTAAACTTTCTCACTAAAAGCAAACACATTGTTGACCCTC
>JAGFPH010005163.1:47251-58116 GCA_018207615.1 Philaenus spumarius
TGTTAAAATAGTTTACTTGCCAATACCTCTGAAATGGACATTGTGCTCCTTTGTTTCATAAATTGCTTTAAAATAGTTGACTTGAAATACCTCTAAAATGGACATTGTGCTTCCTCATTGTGTAAGTTGTGTTAAAATAGTTTACTTGGTAGTGTTAAAATTACCAAATTTCAGACTAAACCAATATGACCTACGATTTATATTCATTACAGTTTTCACTTCTGTTGGCAGTCCCACAACTGCTTTCTCCTTTTTTCCTTTGTAAGTTATATATTTGGTTTGTATGTTTTTTACATCAAAATTAAATTTTAAGTTTAAATCGTGTGCTTATTAAATTAATGTTTTTTATACTTCATTCTAATTCTTATAAAAGTTACGAAAGCGTTTTTGTTTTTTACAAAGTAAGGTAAATAAACTGAAAATGGGGTAATTATTTTGGGCATTACTAGTACGTTTACTGGGCTGGTGGAGAACTAATCCGCGTGCACAGATGGCCATTATTATTGGTTACCTGGTTTCCCGGTGGCGGACGAAGAGTCAGGCTCACATTTAGAAAATGTCCTCCTCGGATACAGTTTACCTCTAACCTCACTTGTTAGTGAAAAGAGCAACACGCTGAACAAAATTTAATGCTATAGCGATAATAGCAAAATTACTTATAAAATGATAATTACATAGATAATCACTTAACAGATTTTTGGCTCAAATACAAATTTAGACTCCACGTGATTTTCAGAGGTCTCACCCACTGTGATGCGTATAGGTTGACATTCATTCATGTAAGCTGATTTTAAATAATTGTATCAACTTTCACTGGCCATTTTAGTAAAGGCCATTTTGACAATGTTTAGTCACGGTTAACCTTATCCAATACTAGCTGCCCGATCCGGCTTTATGCATTTAAATCAAAGTTAAATGTATATTAACAAAAAAAATCTACATAATAAAAATGAATTGCTGTTCCTTTGTAAGCGCATCACTTGAGAACGGCTGGACCAATTTGGCTATTTTTTGTTTAAAAATGTTCGTAATAGTCCGAACTAGGTTTTTATACAAAGACAAATTTGAAAAGTTTCCCGAAAATGTTTCAAATTTGGAAAAACTAAACAGCCTCTTTTGTATGGACCATAGTGCACAAAAACAGCTTAGCAACACATGTTTGTTTACATTCATTACCATAGCAACTTTACTTAGCATTTATAATCAGTTTATTATTATTCAAAAAGAACAGCTTTTTTAGGTTAGATTGACCAACTTAAAGCAAACAAAAACAAAAATCAACTAAAAATGCTTACTATATTTTAATTCAATTCAAACATTGGTTGTTACATATTACATATAAAACAGCTGATTTGAATTAAAAACTGAACATAATTTTAGGTTAGGCCTACAATTAACCAAAACACGTTTATTTGCAACCAATAATTGGGATAATTTAGAATCAGGTTTTTTACAATTCTTCACAACTATCAGTTTTTTTAGATTAGGTAAAAGCAAGCAAAAGGTTTACAAACTATAAATATAAATTTGTGTAGTACATTCTTAAGTGGCATAAAAACCATTTTGCAATTCGATCACTTAAGTCAATGTAATGAAATGGATAATTACCCTTTAAATTGAATCAAGCAATTGCGAAGCATTGCTGGGTCCACTAGTATACCAATAAAAATATATTACACTATTAATTTCTTACGGGGATTTTTAGTAACTTTGATCCCCCCCCCCGTACCCGCCCTAAAATTTAGAATTTTTTTCAAACCTTTCTTAACGAGCACCTAGAGCCCTAGAGGAAGCTACCTACCAAAGTTCATTCCAATCCGTTCGGTAATTTGTTTTAGTAACTTTGACCCCAAAAACCCCCCTAAAATTTTGAATTTTTTTAAACCTTTTCTTAGCCACCACCTACGTACAGCCCTAGAGAAAGCTGCATACCAAATTTCATTCCTATACGTTTAATAGTTATAGAGAAATCGTGATTTAGTAACTTTGACCCCCCAGACCCCCCTAAAATTTCGAATTTTTTGAAAACCTCTCTTAGCGATCACCCACGGCCCTAGAGGAAGCTACATACCAAATTTCATTGTAATCCGTTCAGTAGTTTTTGAGATTTCGTGATGAGTCAGTGAGTGAGTGGTATTTGGATTATATATATATAGATTTTTTGAAAACCTTTCTTAGCGAGCACCCGCGGCCCTAGAGGAAGCTACATACCAAATTTCATTGCAATCCGTTCAGTAGTTTTTGAGATTTCGTGATGAGTCAGTGAGTGAGTGGTATTTGGATTATATATATACATATTCAGCTTTGACTGTAACATATACAGGGCGAATCAAACCATCTGTGCACAATGTACAGCGATTGAACCAAATGGGTGCTACAGCCTTCGTTTTAGCTTAATCTCCCCCATTTTATTTTGAAATGTAAACCAGAATTTTGTTTACTTTCAAGTTAATGGTGTTGCCAAATATTTCCCAATGTTTCTATGAACTTGTTTTACAAACTGTTTCGCTTCTACTGTGCTTAGTACTCGGCGCAAATACTGTAGCCAGTAACAATGGTGCATTAACGGAGATTAGTAAACCCGCCATTACTTCGTGATACGTATGACAAGTCGTATTTCAAGACCACAACAATGGAGCATCCGTGAACAGAAATAGACCGAGTTCATAGCCCTGCGGCAGTCCATTGTAGGCAAAGAGGAGCCCACTGACACAATTAACTTGAGTCTATTTGTTGAATTTTAGGTGCGGTGCTGATTGTCTGATCGTGTTTGTATGGATGCAAGTCATCCTGTTGGTCATTGTTGAGCGCAAACAGTGTTCGAAATAACAACAGTAAATGAACAAAATTCCTCTATTTTAAGCAAAAATAATGGATCTACTGAGCATGACTCGTTATCTAGGTAAACTAACTTTCTCGATCCAAATTTCTCTGTCCTGATCAATCGTCTTTCTGTCAAAATTCAGAGTATCCAATAATCTGCTTGGATATACTTGGCTGTGACTCGCCGCGGAGGCTGGTGAGCGAAACGAGCAGGGGTAGAGCTCTCTATTTTTTTGATATTTGAATTTATTTTATTTTAACTTATTACATATCTTTCAACGCTTTATATGTGCCAGTGTGTGTAGTATAAAGTTTTAATAATTTGTATTTTATATCTTGACTAGCTGACCCGTACGGCGTTGCCCGTGGTGGTTGGTATTTTCAGTCTTTTTAACGTAATTGTATTCTTTTTAAGTGTTCAGTCAGTGAGTGGTATTTGGCTTTTATATATATAGATCTTAAATAATAAAAGCACTATTGTCATAATAATAAAAGATCTGAAATTATGATTTGAGTAACTTTAATCCCCCCAAACCCCTCCTAAAATTTCGAAATTTTTCATACCCTTCATACGAGCACCTATGGCCCTAGAGGAAGCTACATACCAAATTTCATTCCAATCCGTTCGGTAGTTTTGAAGAAATCATGATTTAATAACTTTGATCCCCAAACCCCCCTAAAATTTCGAATTTTTTCAAACCCTTTCTTAGTAAGCACCTATGGCCCTAGAGGAAGATACATACCAAATTTCATTCCAATCCGTTTGGTAGTTTTTGTGAAATCGTGATGAACAAGTAAAACATTTTAAATCTTGGTCTGTGAAAATGAATAACTACAAGCAAAAAATTGTATTATGATCTGATGATGGTGGCTTAGTCTCACCGAAACCGGTAATCAAAGTATTAACAATGATTGTTTGGACGGTGAAAAAATAAGGTAATTAATTTACATTAATTACATAACTTTATTTATATCAACAATCCTGGTGGCTTACGCATAATGTTTATATTATTGTTTTTCCAATTGTAATACGCAAGTAAATAAACTTACTTGCGGAATCTGTAGACATCATATCCATTTCCAGACGTCTACAGCTGGTAAAAGTGTAAATAAGTCCTTAAACCATGCAAGTATACCATGCAATGTAAATAATACACTTGAGCGACTTCCTGCAGCGAGTCCGTCCAACGTAGTTAGCTTTTATCGGCATATTTAAATTTTATTAAAGACAAAGATCGAAAAATCCGTCTTTCGGGGAAGAGAGAGTTGAAAAAACATATTTTCCTTAGATTCGTCAGGAAAAACGCTTTGCGAGTTTTCACCTCGACCTTGCTGGCTCGGAACATAGACTACGCCTTACGAATTTACAGTACGATTTTTTTAACCGTGCCCTCGGCTCGGCTAGCGCACGGTGGGCTAGCGGTGTAGCGGGGAGGGATTGTAAAGGCAGTTCCACAAACTTCGAATAAACAAAAATGAACGAATAAAATTATTGAAATAAAAACTACTTGAATAAGTCATAGACTACTTGTCTCTTGTTCGAGTATTCGAATAATAATACTGTGGTGTGTTTAAGGTAAATAATGCCAAACACGACCTGGCGGCATGGCCCGGCCAGGTGTAGTTTTAATTGAAACGCACACATTATACCGCTGTACCGAGCAAACCGTAAGTCAAACGAAAAAATGTTTCAAATAAAATATTTAATTTGGACCTTTGTCTAAAACTTTCTCGCGAACACTTTGTCTCTGACCAACAAATAAAAAACTTTCCAGCGGTGTGAAAATTTCATGTCATTATTAAAGAACATTGTTGTAATATTGATTTTTTAAATATGAAATAGGTTTTGTAATTGATTTTCTTTTACATCATACGAATCGTATGGTTCTTATCTGCGTAACCGTGAAAGTTTCATAATTTTACATCGCTTCTAAGTGTATTAAATGACAGTGTTATTGAAGCTCGGTTTTCGCTGTTTCACGCCGCTCGGCTCAGTTTTCGTGGAGTAGATGGAGCGATTTCTAACGTTATCATCCAGGTTATTACATCGTGGCCGAGGGCACGGTTAAAAAAATCGTACTGTACATCTCGACACTGCGGCTGCTAGTTATAGTTCATCAGATTTAGCAAGACCGCTACGTCGCACTGGCGGGGATTTGTCGCGACAGCCTTGTGTTGTATTACTACCAGACCGAAGTGTTACGTTCAGAGCTCGGCAATAGACTGAGCCTCTCTGACCCACCACCACTCGAATTAACTCCGAGTCTACTGCGCATCTCGAGGTCACGGCTCCTGCTAGAAATTCTCTACTATATAGAGTTTGCTTCGCTTCGCTAGCAGTTTGAATCCTGACAGACGGCCTCGGATCAAAGCTACTCCCGCGGAGAAACTTCCTACAGGAATTTGAAGCGGGTACTTTTATGGTATTTTCCGTTTTGTTAGATTTTGGGAGAACCAGAAGGGTTATAATTAAATAACCCACAGATAAAATTAATTCTTCCTCAACGAATCTGATATTGTAATGAGACTTGATAGCTTGCAATCTTTTTACTTTACACAAAATAAACACACCCAAAAAGAAGGGGGCGTGATGTTTTCAGAACTTCGCAAGAGTACGCCCCATGCTTTTTGGGTGGTGTATTGAAAATTGGTTGGCCTGCGAAGCCCGCAATGCATTGTGTATTTAAAATACTCATAATACGCTGATTGGCGTGCGAAGCACGCAATGCATTGTGTATTGAAAACACTCAAATAAAGAGTTTGGCGTGCGAAGCACGCAATGCATTGTGTATTGAAAATATTTCCAATTATAGGCCAGTCGGTAGAGGTAATTTTAGACCAAAAGTTCCAGTAATACGGCTGATTTTTTTTATAAGTACATTCAAATATGTAGATTAACATAAAAAAACGTTTACCAGTCTATCGATTTCCCAAAGTCGAAAAAAAATCGATTATAATTTTTTTTTTCGATTATCCTTAATATTTCAAGCTGGGATGAAGATAGAGAAAAATAAAAAATACCACCGTGTAGGGGACGTACTTTTCAACAAAAAAAGGTCATATGTATTTATTTCGTCCGAGCAATGGTTTGTCTGGAAAAAATTCGAAAATGCAGGTATGTATTTTGCAGCAGGGGAAATCACTAAAAGGGGACATCATATTCATATATGAAGCGTTGGCTCATTCTAAATTGGCCAAATTTAAATATATCGAATTGAAACTTGACGTAGGAGTTAAAATATATATTTTAAACATTTATGCTGAGTCTCAGCTTGTTATCTTGAAAATGACCCGATCTAGGAGTCGATTTCGATTATCGATTTTAGGAGTACCGGACCCCCGAACTAATTTCAATCTATTCCAGTTCCGTAAATTTTTGGAATATCAATACAAAATTTGTTTTACAAATTGAGTACACCAGTATAAATATTCTTAGTAAGTATGAACGATTTTTTCCTGTTACTTTTAAAAACGAGGCGCTTGAAAATAGTCTTCTGTTATACCTATCTCGTTTTAACTATAACACTTTTGGATTCAACGACTCCATTTTCGACATTTTTGAACATATCGATTTAAAAATTGGTACAGAAGTTACAAATACAATATTTTTTTGCTATACTTATTTTAAAATCTATATTTTCAGAAATGACTAATCTGCAGCTGATCAACTCAGGCGTTTTGATGAAAAATCTAAAAAGGTCTAAAATTATACTTTTTTAATTTACTTGTGCTTTTAAAAGTAAATAATGAAAAAGGTTTATACTCCTTGAACTTGTTTGAATATATATATTTAACTTGTAAAAAAACTTTCAGGTTGATATCTTGAAAATTGTCTATATAAAGTGGAGCCGATTAAAATTAGTTCGTGTGTTCGGTACTCCTAAAATCGAGAAACCCATTGATGAGTCAAGTGGCTCTAGATCGGGTCATTTTCAAGATAACAAGCTGAGACTCAACATAAATGTTTAAAATATATATTTTAACTCCTATGTCAAGTTTCAATTTGATATATTAAAATTCGGCCAATTTAGAATGACCCTACGTTTCATATATGAATAAGAAGTCCCCTTTTAGTGATTTCCCCTGCTGCAAAATACATACCTACATTATCGATTTTTTTCCAGACAAACCATTGCTCGAACGAAATAAATACATATAACCTTTTTTGTTGAAAAATACCTCCCCTACACGGTGGTATTTTTATTTCTCTCTATCTTAATCCCAGCTCAAAATATTAAGGATAATCGAAAAAAAAATTAAAATCGATTTTTTTTCGACTTTGGGAAATCGATAGATTGGTACACTTTTTTATGTTAATCTACATACTTTAAGGTACTTATAAAAAAAAAATCAGCCGTATTGCAAATTACTGGTAGTTTTAACCTATACCGACTGGGCTAATAGGGGTTTGGCGTGCAATACACTGTGCGTCGGCCGCTTTTCATAGTGTTCAGTGTCAAGCTCACATGTGTGTCCTTATCAGTGAACGTGTTAAGTTCCTTTCACATTGTTAGGTTTTAACCATTCGGCAAAAAAAATCGGCGTCATTATTGTATTTGAATGAAAAAGAACATAGCCCCTTTCACACTACGCTAAAGTGTCTTGCCCTTGCCGTGTAGTATCCGTCCACTACTGCGGAACGGCGTCCGAACAAAACCAAATCTATGAGACAACAATAAATGTGTTGCTCTTTCGTTTTGTTGCTGCACGGTCAAAACCGAATAGTGTGAACAGAGCCTCAGTATGTTACTCCTGTATTCCGACAATAATCAATAAACATAGTTTTCATTCATTCAGAAATTAAGTAAAATCATTTTCAGAAGCAAAATACAGTAGCCTAGTAACGCATAAATCAAGCTGCTATGTATAGAATCGGACTGAACTAATCGTGATAAAGTGCGGGCATTAATTTCAGTTAATTTATGTAAGGCTAGAATTATCCGTGGGAGGGGGGGGGGGCACGCAGCAGTACGGACACGAATGTGCAGGCCGACTCCGCATTTTGATGAGGCCCGGAAGTCTATCAGACATGCGTATTTTGTCATGTGCTATTCTCGGAACTGTCTTGTGTGTGGTAACTACGTTATCAAGTTATCAAATCGTAAATCTTCCCCAAGACGGGTAGAGGACAATTTATTGTTTAGAACAATAGTTTGTTTGACTCAAGAATAGTTAGTGATTGTTATGAGTTTATTTCATGAAGTGTTGGAAATTTCTAACGGTTAATTGTTAGTATGTATTGCTGATACAAGTGATACAAGTTTGGGGTAAAAAGTACGATACACTTTGAAACGTATGTTACATCCATCGCGTCAGCAGTAACAAACTTTCCGCCTATTAATCCCCGTCTACACTATGTCACATTTTTGGTAATCAACATAGGCGCGTAACCAGGGTGAGTTTTCGGGATATAACCCCCCCCCCCCCATTGTAAAACATATTTCGTACTTTGTTTACATTAAAATACGCTCTTAAGAGTAACTTGTTTTCAACACCTATGCAAATGTCAAGTTGCAATAAAGTATCAATAAATTGCTGACATTATCTTTGGCCGAATTGGGCACTGGCACTTTATTTTATATACGATGCAGTATAGTGTATGGCCTAGAACACACACGGAGTTTTCGTCCGCCACGGTATATTTGCCGTCGCCATCATATCAACAGTGGCGCGAAGGAGAGTATTAGAGAATACACTTTGTAAGTATTGGTAAGTAAACACCAATACTTGAAACACCAATTCCCAATGTCTTTAACATCAGCGATAACAAAATAATTATAATAATATATTATAAAATAAAATTTAAATAAATCATTAATAAATGAATCTACAGAAACAGGCCAGACTAGCTTTGTATTTCAACAGGAAGTTACAACGGATGTACCAGCTTAAATTACTTAAGACACAAATACACTGCTTTGCGTTATTCTGTGTGAATCAACGAGTGCAGACACGCGATAAATACTGCCAAATCTGTAAAACTGAAAAGCCAATCAGAACAATATAAAATTCAAATAGACCAATCAAAGGAAAATCCAAATCGTGAAACTGTATGGTGGGGAAATTTTGGAGAGAACACGAGGTCTGTCATCAATTAAAATTCAATCAATCAACACCTAGACCAAACCTTTCGAGATGCATCAGTTTTATTTTTACATTAATCATTTAATAAAGTAACTTAATTATCAGTAACAAGAGATACATTTTCAAACTAAAATATAAAATCATTAAACAAAGTTTTCAATCAAGTTAGATACATCAAATGGATCCAGGAACCATCAAAACCAAGGAATAAAGTGCAGTAGTGAAGTGTAACATAAAATTAATAAAAGTCAGTAAGGGAGTTTATAAAAATCAAATAAAAGTGCAAAGTGTGTGAGAGTGGGAACAAAAATTATGTAAGTAGCATTAATATTTCATTTCATTGTAAAGACAGATCTCGAGGGTTAAAATTAAATAACAAACGAAATCATATCCAGAGGATTATATCATAAGTAACATTAAAATAAATTAAAAATAAAATAAATAATCATTTGTAGTAAATAATTGTGTTGGGACTGGTTCATTCGGATTAACTGAAAAGAGGGTTTGAAACACCTTATAAGTAATCGAAACCAGTCACCGAACCAACTTAATATCATTCATAATATTAAGATGTATAAATGGTGTAATACGTTTTGTAGTATCAGATCTTATTATTTACTAGTAATTAAAAGAAATTTAAGATTCAATCATTAAAATAAGACACATAGATTTAAAATTTAGGAGAGCGGGAAATTAAATTACTAGCACCGCACTCCTTAGACGAATGTAAACTTTCACTTTATTACTTTCGAAAATATAAATTGAGAAAAAATTAATTGTATCACATTTACATGTATTTAACTATTTTGTGAAAAATGGTCATTGTAGGAATTATTTTCAGAAATTTCAGAATATATTTAATAATTTTGTGTAAAGGTCTCTGTACTTATTTCTACCCAGTTCTTAGGAGTACGTCACATGCCAAGCTAAAATTTGATCCGTAAGAAGGATTTGGTGGAGCCCCCAAAACTTTCAAAGTGACTTTACAAAACCTTACATAACTTCACAGTAGTCTTAATAAAATTAAAATACAATACCTTACATGATAGAGTCGCCCAAGATTGCAAAGTCTTACAACTTGGTGGGAAAAATGAACGACCGGTTTACGTACCGCTGACGGTAGCTGTGCAGCCGCTCGCTGCCACTACAATCGACAGATCTTCCACCGTCTGCCCCGAAACAGTGGCGAACGTGACCATTTGCATGCCAATTTTTGTGGGTTGTGTTCGTCAAATGACGAAACCGACATTCTTAAATAATTGAAACATGCATCGTCTAGTTCCTCAAATCAGGAAACACAGTGGAGAATGCTCCAAAATCTTATTTTATTTATTAATTGTATGAACCCAAATAAGTATATTTTTGTTGCTTCCTTTTTAATCGGCGACGGAATAACAATAAAGCGAGAATTATTATCTGCTCATAACAATAAAACATTAAACGAAATAATATATTACATAACACACTTCGTGGTTGATGAACTAGACCCTTCAGTTTAAAGAATCCCAATGAGGCTTTTAGACGGCGTCGGAAATTTTACCGCCCTTGTGCACACTTAAAATTTTATGAGCGGTTACGGTAATTAATACGCAGCCGGCAAAAAAAGACGCACGGCCTATTCTGAAATTATGTTAGTAATCGTCGAAACTGATTTGAGATTAGCAAAGTTTGATGCAAAAACAAGTTTTAGAAGATATAGTTTTATTATTACTGAGGATGGCAATTTTGCAGTTGAAACGCGTTTGAGTTAATCAATGTATTAGTTGTGAGATCCAGAGTTCGTTGTATTCTTTCTAGTCAATGTTGTAAATCTTTTTATGTTTCTTCGTGTGCATTAACCATTTTTGCAAAGTCTGTATGTGAATTAAATTGAGACAATAAAGCTACGGCTATACTTGTACGATCAGATCAGATCAGATCGGAGCCGAATTTTTCCGGAGGTATTCTTTCTGTGTATT
>JAGFPH010005163.1:58126-95216 GCA_018207615.1 Philaenus spumarius
ATCGGAGCCGAATTTTTCCGGAGGTATTCTTTCTGTGTATTTAAATAGGGGGTGGCTAAATCTATACGATCACATCAGATCAGATCGGAGCCAAATTTTTTCCATGCTCTGAGAGCATACCGGAACGGTCGGTTCGGCTCCGTTCTGATCGGATCTGATAGATATAGCCACCCCTCCCGATTGCTCCCGATCGCTCCCGATCAGAAAGGGACTGGGCTATAGGTAATACCGGACTAATCATAACAGACGCATGTTTCGTGTTATTTTTTGTTTTTAATTACTTTGATTGATACTTCTGTTATATGACAACCGTGTATATGGAACTGACAAAAACAACTACAACTTGTTTATTATGCTTTACGAAATTATTATCCTATGCACAGTTTAAGTTTAGTAATATTTTTTCTATTTACCTGTCGCTTTTGATTGATAGGATGTATTTCTATTTTTCTTCGTTTTCTTTTCTCGTCCAACACAATCATCAAAAATTCTTTGTCGGTGTCCGAGCTAGACGAAGAGCACTGTTCTTCCATGATGATTTTGCAATTCACTGAAGTTATAACAGTAACAGGAAATCCAGACTAACTGATGGTGAGGTAGAATGCGCGCGCATCCTTCCGACACATGTCGGAACGTTGCGAATCTGATAGATTTAGCCACTCCATCGGAATTCCGCGACAGACCGGAAAAAAAGGCTCCGATCTGATCGTACAAGTATAGCCGTAGCTTTAGTGTTTCTAAACCAACTGTTTTAGAAAATGTGTATAAGGGTCTGTTCAGTTATATGTATACTCGTAGTTTATATTCTGAAACAACAAGTGAAGTGTTGTGAAGTGTGTGGGCGCCAAACTCAAAAACGATCGGCCATTTAATTAGCAACAGCTCTGATGAACACGAACATTTTTTTCTGGTAATTTTGTTATTCTTAAATACGTTTTATTTCCGAAAACTTTGATAAAGCTTCCTCTACACTTTGCACAAAAGAAAGTGGAACTCGGTACAAGTAATTTCAGTTTCACCTGGCGAGATTGTTATTAGAGTAAAGTTCCGACCTCCTCCTGTGATCGTGGTAAGTTGGAAACTTGTCGCCAGAGGAAACAATCCTGACAAGACTTTACTGTGACCTGAATAATGAAGCACGTGTCAACGGGAAACGGGAAAACCTAATTTCGAAATATTCAAAACACAATTTCAACGGTTTTTTGCAAATTAAGTTTATAATTTGAAAATTAAACGGTGAATAAACTTGCAAAACTATCTGTAGGCTACAAATCTTTCAAACTGCACATTTTACATAACTTAAATGGATTGAATTTTAAGTTATTCAATTTAAAGAATTATTATTTGTTTTTTCTTCAATAACAAATTAGTGGTTTTCTTTCACTAATGCTTATAAAGAGTAACTATTAGTTGATTTTAAACATTGTAGTCGATTAATACGTTTTCTTTGTTCTCTTTTATTTTCCATGGGTAAAATGATAACTCGTGTAATGGCAACCCCTCTGACGGTCTTTGGACCAAGAGTGTTGTCAGGTGCTATATTTGTTTGTACATTACAAATAATTTTATAGATTATATTTAATAAAGACACAGAAAAAATAAACACTTTAAAAACCAGGAAATCCCATTAGTTGCCCACAAAATATCTCTACATAAATACCGGTTTGACATATTGGAGCGATTGTGGTCTTACACCATAAAAGGAGGTTTTCAGTTTTTAAAGTCTATAACGTATAAAATCGCAGATTTTCTCTTAATACATGCTGCCTGATTTTAACCGCAGATCAGAAATCCCATCGTAGTAAAGTCTACTTGTCTGTTGCACGGTCCACATCGTTAGATACACAGACGCGACCACGAAACACAAGACTTATTTTTGTTAAGCTCACCATGGTCACGCATTCCTCACTTCTACGATCTGAAAAGGACGTACACACTTTCTTTACATTTCAAAGGTCACAACCGCTCCAATATGGCAATTCTTATTCGAGCATTAATTTTGTGAAATATAGGCATCATTTTTTGAAAGAATCCAAGCTGTACGTGATTTCTAGATTTGATAGAATAGACTTGGAACACAAAATCACACACTAATACTTTAAATAACTCAAACGCGTTTCAACGACAAAGTCGCCATCTTCAGTGATGCACGAGCTAAAATAGTCAAACTATAACTAATCTTACAGTGCTCCATCTCCCGTATTTATACAGAATTCAAAGGGGCGTGGCTTAAGACTACGTTACATTAGTGGGGCGTTACCAATTGCCTTGCTAGCTAAATATGCAAATTTAAATGTAGCTATGTCAGCTGACAGTAATCTTAGTAAAATGTTAGGAAATCCTAAAGATAAAATCCAAGAACTGGACAAATCTGGAATTTATTGTGTAAACTGTGAAATGTGTACGAAGAAATATATAGGCCAAACTAAAAGAAGTATGAAGACAACAGTTAAAGAACATTTTTCTCATATAAAGTACAACAGGCCAGATAAATCTGCTATGGCTAAACATTGTTTAGATGAAAACCATAATTTTAAAATAGAAAACTCTGTATTATTGAAAAATGTAACGAAACTTAACACAATAGATGCTTGGGAAACTTTTTATATTAACGAACATAGTAAAATAATTGTAAATAATGAATTAGGACCCATACAAAATTCTATGTTAGTATAAAAATAATGTATTGTATGAGATTATTATTATTTTAGTAACTTTTTTAACTATACAGTTATTGCTAGGCTAATTATAATGACACTGAAGATGGCGACTTTGCCGTTGAAACGCGTTTGAGTTGTTAAACGTATAAGTTGTGAGATTTTGTGTTATAAGTTTATTCTATCAAGTATATCTTCTCACAAGTCAAGCTCAATATTTATTTATTTCATATGATTTCTAGAACCTACGCATGCGCACACAATGTTAAGGTTTGTAAAGTCACGTGATCGTTTAAAGTGCGTCGTAAAATATACGAGTGAAATAAAAATGACAATAGTAGGCTAAACTTAGAGGAGGCAAGCAACCATGAACAGTCCAAGATAAAGAATTTGTTTATCATTTCTACAAGTTGCATAATATTCTACTATAGTGTAATGAAGTTATTTCGTGTTACTTTAATATAATGTTACTTTTTCATCCCTCTACAATACCATTGTTATAGTGTCAGTGTGTACTTTATAAGATAACTGTTCTAGCAGTATCATCTCTTTCTAACACTATTCTCCAAACATAATTCGATCTATGTCTTTCTAAACTATGTACAGTCATGTTAAATTAAAACAATATATATTTATAAACTAATCACGTTTGTGTTTTTCCAGGTAAGTCGTTAGTTGGGAACTCTGCTAAAGTCAGTAAGTAGTTTAATGTTTACCTCAGAAAACTTTTCGAAGCTCGTATGTTTTATTCATATTATTTTTACATCCAAACGCTCCCTCATTTGAATTCTGTTGCTACTTTGTAATGGCATCTCTAAATACAAATACATCGGTATATATTTTAATAACGAAAACTTTTCTGTCTTTAAAGTGGTAAAAGGATATTTTTTGCAGTATAACTCGTTTATGGTGTACTTTAGGGAAGTGTGAGTTAGACTTGTTCGTCTAGCGTTCCGTACAGCAAGCAGTCAAGGAAATTTTACAAACATGTCACAAAAGCGCAACAACTCATCAGATGATGATATTTATTTAATATAACCCCAAAGTCAACTACTTTATACTTAAAGCAATCTATGTATACAAGAGGATTTTTCCTGAATAGGCCTAAATGTTGCAAAAATTACTTAAGATAAAATACGAAAATTTAAAATTATACTCTTTTGGGGTCATATACGCGCACTAAGAAAGGGTTTAGCATAATTTGCATTTTAAAGCGTAACAATTTTGAACATTCGGGGGTTCATTACCAGCCCTATATCAGATAAAAACAGCTGTTCGGATTAAAAGCTTAGGAACACGTGTTTGTTTACATTCATTACCATAGCAACAAACTTAGCAAATTTAGAATTAGTTTATCACTCTTCACAACCAACAGCGTTTTTAGGTTATATTAACAAACTAAAAGCAAACAGAAACAAAAATCAACGAAAAATGCTTACTGTATTTTTAATTCAATAAAAATATCTGTTGTTTCATACCTATACTAATATTATAAAGGGGTAAAGTTTTTATTTTTCATGAAGGGGGTAATCTCTGGAACTACTGAACCGATTGAAAAAATAGTTTTAGTAATAAAAAGCTACACTATCCCTGCATAGCATAGGCTATAATTCATTTTTGATAAAATATTTTTTATTTCAATATTTGTAAATTTAGTCGGAAAAAATCTTAGGTTAGGCCTACATTGATAAACCGTCATATTTCTTGAAGGTATTTACAATCATCACCAATTGAGTAAAAAGACAGATAAAACAGCTGATTTCCATTAAAAGCTGATTTCAAACTGTGATGCAATAATTTCTAGGTTAGGTTTTTATTATAAACCTGAGTCTTGCTGGTTCTTTTGGCCTTTATTATAACTGCTGTTATAAAATATATATTTTTAATATATTATTTATTTATTTCCATATAACAAATTTCACAAATACAAAGTTACAACAAATATAATACTATGGAATAGTGCCCACATAGGCACGAGGCCTGTGCGTGGACACGAGTCGTGCACATCATAAAATGTAATTTATGATAATAAAAGAGAGAAAAAAAGAAAAAACTAAATTTGTTTAGTGTAGAAAATAATAAATAAGATCAGCATCAGAACAACAACGTCACTGCAGTGACACCACAAAATATCCTTGTAAACAAAACACTATGCGTACTCCGATGAAATTGCGGACTCACAATAGTCTCTTCCTACTTCCCGCAACCATAAAGTAATTTGCCTTTTATAAACCTTAATTTCATAATTACTAAATAATCTCAAGTTTCTTGGAATGTTACGAAAAAGGATCTGTGATACATAGTACGAATTTGTGGTGGATACAGATTTATAAAGCCTATCTGTCCTTATACCCACTGTTTGAGAATGCCGTGTAAAATGTGAATGGTTCAAAATGGACAAAATGGAATTTGAATTCTTATGCAAAAAAGTTAAGAGAGTTTTTATAAAAAGTTGTCTGATATAAAATACGTTAAACAGGTTAAACAGTTCTTCAGATGGGTGTCGTTTTGGTTTACGCAGCGCCATTTTCATAACTGATCTCTGAACAACATCTAAAGGGGCCAGAATGGATTTACAGGCACATCCCCAAACTATTATCCCCCCCAAAAGCAAAGATTGACAATATGCAAAGTACAACTGTCTTATTTCACAAAAATATAATATTTCATTTAAATTTTTAAAAACATAAATTAACTTTCTAATTTTTCGACTGAAATAGTCAACATGAGCAGACCAATTTAAACGTTTATCAAAAAGGACACCTAAGTATTTGTAAGTGTCAACTCTATCAATGTCTCTACAGGCACAGTACTTACTTAAATAATTCCCACACGAATGCAATAATAAATATACGAAGTAATTTGATTTGAACATTCAACATTATTTACCATCTTAGATTTGGGGTTATTGTTAATCCTACACCTTTACTATAAAGAAAACATAACATGATTATGTGTGTAGAAAGTTCGAACGAGGTTGGCGTGCGGAGCACGCAGTGGTTTCCCCTAGTTATGAATAAATCAGCTGATTTAAATTTTAAAAAAAATTTAAGGTTTGGCCCATAATAAACTAAAACACGGTTTTGCAAATTTAGAATTAGGTAATTATTCTTTACAACTAACCTTTTTTTAGATTACCTGTAGGTAAAACCAAACAAAAGGCTAAACTGTATTAAAAGTTGCTACTTATTATATTGTTTCCTGTAGTTGGTAATATCAAAATTTGTTTGAAATGTTGATTATTGATTATTTAAGTATTAACAACGGTGAAATTACAACGGATGCCGCAATTCAAATTATTGTGATTGGTCGTGTCTATTTCGATCTGGCTTGCATTATCTTTGTCACCGCCCAATCGTCTTTTCCGTGAACATATCAGAGAATTCAATAATCTGTTTGCTATTGGTCGCCGCCAGAGTTGGTGAGCGAAGCGAGTGGAGGTTGAGTCCCTAATTATATATATGTTAAAACTATATATTTTTATATATTTTTGGAGCGAGAATTTAATATTATAACACCAGAAGAAAATGCAAGTTTGTAAAAGTGAATGAGAATATAATCTTTACTAGTTTCCAAAACATGGACTCATTTGTGAAGGTTTTTCATTAAGGTGGTGAAAATATTACAGTTTCTCTGCTAGCCCGAACTTACAACTAACAAGATGGTAAAGGCAAACGAGTCCACCGAGTGGTCTGGGGCAGGTTTTTTTTTTCTAGAACCAGGTTACTAACAGAAAAATGTAGGCTTTTAGATTTACCCTCAAGCTCACTCTCCTCCCTTAAACTACCTATACTATGACTTCAGCATATTGATAGCACGACCACTATCAATATAGATCAAGAATTATTATTACTCTTTAACTATTATTAGTAGTATTATCATAGTACTAGCTGGCTCGATCCGGTTTTGCACGGATAGACAAATCAAAATTAAATGTATATTAACAAAAAATATATTATATCAATAAATATAAATTACACTATGTATTTCTTATTGGGATTTTTAGTAACTTTTACAACGAAAAATGCTTACTGTATTTTTAATTCAATAAAAACATCTGTTGTTTCATATCTACACTAATATTATAAAGGGGTAAAGTTTTTTACTTACTCCACCCTATACGTAGTATATGGAGAAAGTATTGTTTTCGTAAAAATTTTCGAATTTGAATTTTCAGTTGAATTATCTGTTTTGGTGCTCCCAGAACCCCAAAAAATTGTTTAGTGCAATTATCTGTGTTGGTGCTCCCTGAACCCAAAAATATGTTTAGTGGAATTTTTTGTTTTGGTGCTCCCTGAACCCAAAAAATTGTTTTTAGAGTGGTGTCTGTCTGTCAGTCTGTCTGTATGTATACACGACCAGAGAGGACACTATTGGTCCGATTTTCATGAAATTTGGTATGTAGGTACTAAACCCTAATATCTCCAGGCGTTTTTTTTCATTTTTTGGAATTTTTAATTTTTAAGGGTAATTTACCCCTAAAAACCCATAAAAAACGACAAAAATGCAAATTTCTCAAAAACGGCTCTAACGATTTTGATCAAATTTTCAGTATTTATAGTGCTTAAGATGCCAAACAAAATGACACCACCCGCTTTCATCAAAACTTCGGCGTTTTATAATTATGAGGAAATGTTTAAAAATAAACAAGTTTGTGTTGTCAATCTAGCATCGCGGCAGCGGCCGCACGGGGTAGCACCACGGTAGCGAGCACGGCCAGTAATTCAAAGGTCGCGCGATCAAATCCCGCCTGGGACAGTAATTTTTTTATACGATTGACGTAGGTAGAATATTATTTTTTTGTTTTGTTCTAAAAAGTAGTAAATAAAATGATTAAAAACAATATTATTTTGACTACAGTAAGTTGGGAGAAAGTTTGTGTCAGTTAACTGATACCGTATATTTTTTTTTCTATGTAGGGGGTAATCTCTGGAACTACTGAACCGATTGAAAAAATAGTTTTAGTAATAAAAAGCTACACTATCCCTAAATAACATAAGCTATAATTCATTTTGATAAAAACCTTTTTTTATTTTAATATTTGTAAATTTAGCGGAAAAAATTCTTAGGTTAGGCCTAGAATGATAAAAAAACACATGTATTTACATTTATTTACTATAGCAACCAATTGAATAAAATAACAATATAGCTGTTTGCTCCAATATTTCCATTAACAGCTGACTTCAAAATTTGAAGCAATTATTTTTGTATTTCTAGCTTTTATGTTAGGGTTTTAAAGTGTAGACGTGAGCCTTACTGGTTCTTTTAACCATTACTGTATTATAACTGATGTTATAAAATATAAGAAATAATTTAATTTGAACATTAAACGTTATTTACCATCTTCGTTTTGAAATTATTAGGCTATTAATCCTATACCTTTATTATAAATAAAACATAACATATGTTTTTAGAAGGTTAAATTGGGGGTTGGCGTGCGGAGCACTCAGGGGTCTCCCCTAGTGTTGAATATAGTACTTGAGTTAGTTGTAAAATGAAGTTTGGGGGGGGGATGGGTAAAGCCCTTTCAAAAGATATCCCACACAATATTTATTTTTGGGGTGCTAGACTCCCCCCCCCCCTCCCGCCTAATAAAATGCATTATCAAACTTTTTTGATTTCGTTTTATTTTAAATATGTGGTTAAGTATGATTTATAACTATGTCGAACTCCATTTAGATAACTGTATCGGTTCAAAAGAAAATCGTGATAGCAGAGATAAACGGACAAACAAATGATCCTATATGGGTTACGTTTCTCCTTTTAACGATTCGCAACCCTTTAACTGATCCCGAATTTTATATAGGTCAGTTCCCATTATTTACATTTGTACAGACAAATGCAAATTAAATATAACCATAAACAGTTTTAAAATTAATGAAAATTGGATGAAATAAATGTTGAATTGTCTGTTTTGTTTGTGTTGAACAGAGCATATTACAATTTGTATGGAACGCAATTAAAAAGCCAACAGTTGATAAAATAAATGCTGAATGTGACCTTTTAGTTTAATGTATTTTGTTCAGTGAGTTTTTATGTTTAATATTTATCTTTTATTGTTGTAATTGTCCATTTTGTTTTAAATTAGCATGACGATACTTATCTTCTATTTATTGAAAAAATGTGGTATTTTTAAACTTTCAAGAGCATTTTGATTTTGGGGGATTAACAGTACTTATTAGAATATATTAGTTAGAAAATAAATAAGTTTAAAAATCCTTAAAGCAATTAAAAGAAACAATATAAAACTTCAAACTTAGAGAGGCATTACATTTTTAACTGATATTATTAATTATGATGATATTTTTAGAAAGGACTGTAGTTTCTAGCACGCATTTTCGTAATGCCAGTACAAACAGATTTACATATAGCTTCTCCTATATCACAACAGGCCAACTACAACTCACTCTTCACCGCATATTTACAAAAATGTCCGGAAAAACATCATAAAAATAAAAACAAAAATTAGTTTTAGTTTAATTATTGTAGTTTGTGATTATTATTTAACACTGGTGATGGTGACTTTGTCGTTTGAGTTAATATACTGTACGTATTAGTTGTGAGATTTTGTGCTCATGTTTTTATTCTATCTAGTAAACCTTCTCACAAGTCAAGCGCAATATTTATTTATAACTAAAGGTTGTTGATTCGCGAAAAATGCACAAACAACATAAAACTGGTCAAGTACATGTAATATTTGAAGAATTGAAGTTCGAGTACAACAGTGTTTTATTTCAATTCATGACTTCACAAATAAATTGTCGTTCTTTATTTCAGTATTGGTCCGATCTGGTTAAACTTTAGTTCGGAAAATATCTCAATCAAATGCATATATCCAAACAGATTTTCAAAATATATAAACAAATATTCCTTAAACAAATAAAAGAGCACTGTGGCGACAAAATCACACTGATTTTTGTATTTAATAGTTTTATAATTTATTGTTAAATTGGTTTTTATTGTTAATAATAGATACATGTTAATAGATTTAATGTGGCTCCTCCCATTCCCCCACCCGCACCAGGTCGGTCTTGGATTAACCGGTATGGGGAGGAGTGGGGGGAGGGCGTGTACAGTATATATAGGTTGTAATATTTTATGTATACTTTAGTAGTGTTAAAACCCTCTGAGGATGATGACCATGTCATCGAAATGTACATAAGGGTAAGGTATTAAACTTAACTTACAATTTAGTTGTTTAGTTATAGTTTCTGCTCTTTGTTTTGTGGTTCGGGTTTTTATTTAAATCAGTGTGAAATATTCCTTATAACTAGAACCTATTTAACCCTTTGAGGACCAAGAAGTGATAAAATTTAAAAAATCTATATATTTCTTTATTTTTGTGACTAACTACGATTGTTTAGTAAAATAATTTTTTTTATTTTTTTTACTGTTTTTTTTTTTAGTAAATATATATATAAACATATATAAAATACCTTAGTAAAATTGTGCAAAACAGCCCCAGCCGGAGACCAGATATCTAGTCACATCCCGTCAGCTTGGAAGCGAGCCAACCACCGTTTGCTTTACTTCCGCCCTCCTACCCTCAAACCACAGATATGATTAGAAATCTGGTCTCCCTAGCCTAGATTCGAACCCAGCATCTTCTGATCAGGAAGACGCAACGTTATCCACTAGGCTACGGCTTGATTAAAGAAACTGACAAATTAACAAAACTTCAGTTACTTTACTATCGGTATAAATATTACGCGTAAAGTAAAAGATAGTTTATCAGCACCATCTAGGAGTGGTTATAGGAAGTTTGCATGGTTGCTTTTAAGTTTGAATCTGTATAATTTGTATGTGTGAGATGTTTATAATAATGACTTAGATCAGTTTTATCAAGTTACTTAATTAATTTAAAGCAATATACTACCCTTTTAATAAAAAATAATGACAAATGAAAGACTAAACACGTTTAAAAAATTGGGGAAATCACACCATATAAATTGCCAATTGAAAGCAAGCACTAGCCAAGCAAGTCCTGCTTTCTGGTGGCATTTGTTGAAACTAGGTGTAGACCTGATGTTTTACAGAACTGCAATGGTACTCTAAAGTTCCTCCAGGCCGCAACTTGTAGATAAAGCCACTGTTACCTTTTATAAAGACAGTTGAATTGGGTGGTACTTAAACGTACCGTTGGGCAACAAAGGGTTATGAGTCAAGGCAGCAGGAGACGGAAACGAAGACAAGCTGGAGAGCTTAGCCGAGCGCGGCCCTAGACTGGAGAAAAAGCAAAAGCAATCCTTCCTTGATATTTGAATTACAAGACGGGAGATATGGTGACCTTACGTCCGTCCTTTCGAATCCACTATGAGAATCAAAAATGTTTGTCTTTTATAAAATACCTCTTCCAACCATGAAAGTCCTGTACCCATTCATTCACTTTCTGAATTTGCTATATCATTTTTAACGCTGCGAAGAACATAATCAAATGTTAAAATGTTCACCATAAAATATTCTTTACAATTTTTAGGAGAGTTTCTTGGTTTTATACAAAGTTTATTATATTCTTCTTCGTCGTGTCTGTCCCAAATTTATCGTGTCACAACTCACGTTGTACTACTAGTTATTCGGACATTTTGTCATCATTTATGTGTTAAAGAAATAATTACAGCTTTCCTGGAATATAAATCAACTCCCGTTATCAATAGACTAACAACTAAGGGAACATAAACCTAGAGAGCTAGGCCTATGTAAAGAAAACAAGTAAAGCTAAAATATACCACTAGCCTTAACCATCTGCATAGTACATCTCAGAGCTGAAACTGAGAAGTCAAAACCCACAATAATACAAACACAGAAAAGCACAAACACACACCTGAAGGCAAGCCACGTGTTTACAGACCGGAGTCATACTAGCAACTGGCCGTGTGCCGAAGGAGTGGAAGCCAGCAAGGGGAGTGGCCTTTTGTTTATTAGGTTTAGTTTTCAGGCCCTCGATCGAGTTAAGACCCCAAAGGGACAATCGACGCGTAGAAGTTCAGCTTGTTTTTTAGTACTAGGGATATTATAGTCTCATTTCAGTACTTTTTTTAAATAATGGGAGCCATAATGGCCTTACTTCTATGCTTGTTTGGCTGATAGGATAGTCCGCTAGCGTTATGTACTAGCTTAAATTATCTTTCGTTTATATAAGTTACTTTCCCGGTGTATGATTTTCGCCTCTTCCCAATTGAATTTATGATTTTCGGACCGAACATGTTGTACAATTTTCGATTTATCGAATAGGCCTAACCTCGCGTTATTTTTTATGTTTATTCTTATATTTAAAAGTATTTTTCTCTCATAGGCCTAGATCTCTAGGTTTATGTTGCCTTAGTTGTTAGTCACTTACCCGAAACGTTGTGTATTGATTTTTTAACACACAAATGGCAAAAATGTCCGAATAACTAATACTAAAATTATCCACCATTAATAAATGATAACTTCAAACAGAGAATAACTCATGTACCAAAAATGTTCTTTCAATAACATTTCAACCGGATTATCTTCTGCAATTCTACCCATTCTTCTAATGAGAATTACATTTTAACTCACACCGAAGGTATGGAAACTTGTGGCATACCACTTTCCACTGCTCACGTTAGTGTAACCGCAGTCACGTAGGCGTTGTCGTCGTGTTGTGCTCTGTCCAGTGGCGGCTCGTGCTATAGGTTCACTGGTTCAGTAAACCCCCAAGCAAATTGCGTTAATAACATAATATTTTAACAACTATAAATATTTATTACTTGGTTTCATAAATAACAATATAGAGTGAAAAGTTGTTAAAATACGCCAGAGAGTTACAACGCGCAGCTCTACTACGTCGTTTTCAGCTGCTTGGTTCAACTCAAAGAATGAACCTCCTGGCCTAGGCGAGGGGGTACAGGGGAACAGCGGGGGAATTGCCTTTCTAGCATTGCTTTTCGCTGCACTCTAAATGCAGCGACTCCCGACTCCTTCCGAAGATAGCCGAAGCTGCAGTTCACAACTAACTTTGTTATGTAAAAAAGCTTGTAGTTGGTATTTGTTTACTTTTTTGATTTATAGGTTATGTCAGTTGTGCATTCTATGAAGTTCATTGGCTAAGTTTGTGTTAGTGTGGACATATTTTTTTTATTAATAAATAATATTATTGCAGTTCATTGTTGTTATTAGCGTTGTGTTAAGGTAAAGTTTTTAGAATGAACAAAGTTACATCTTTGCTAAGGGTAACTTTTCTTCTTTACCTCTTGAAGAAAAGTGTGCTATTAAAGTGTACAGGTCACTTCATTATTATTATTATTATTAAAGCGTCACTTCATTATTTATGAGTCACTTTATGAACTAAAAACTTAATTAAACTAATGAATAAAGTATAGACTCCTATGTAAGATAACATTGTTCTCAATTTTCCATTTATAATAATTACTAATATATTTTCAGGACCCCCCCTCCTGTCAATTTGAACCCCTAAGGTAATAATTCACCAGCCGCCACTGGCTCTGTCCAAAGGCAAAGTTATAACATCTCTAGTACAACTACTTGACAGTGGATTTACTCAAACAGCTGACGTACAACTAAAGAGAACAAACAATACAACTGCAGTAACACATTCATTGAAACAAAACACAGTAAGAACAATATGTTAAAATAGTGGAAGTAGTGGTGAAGCAAAACAACTTGGACATATTTATATCTAAACCTCCCAGAATATTCAGATACTTGACTGCTAAATCAATTTCAACTAAAAAGCGAATATACCCCAACGGATGGTGACGTCATCGCGAGAATGACGATGATATTGAATTATTACATTTCTACAGTTCGTTAAATACGTTCTTTCTGTAGGCGAGCCCTCGTCCTCCCCAACAACCAGAACCAGTGGTACCAAGTTATCCTGTTAAATGAGTTGAAAACAGCAATCGTGCGGTCAGAATCGAGTAATTGGCATTCATATTGGTAAACCGTGCATGATTCCCTGACCAAGTCAGACGTGAACAAATATCTAATTATTCCACTGGATGACAGACACAGAGACCGCTGTGCGTGGGATCGAATTGGATGTAAATAGGCCTGTTTGAGGTCCATTGTTGTAGCTTTGAGTTCTTTTGTGATCACTGTGAAGCGATGTTACTGTTTAGTTTGAAGTCGTTTCGGGAGAAGTACAGATTTTGTGGGTCAACATCGGAGGAAAGTGCAAAGGAGGTAGAGAAAGGAAAAGAGAGGTAGCAGCGTGTGATGGGATGGAAAAGAGATAGAAATAGAGAGAGAATGAATAAATTTACTTTTATAAGAAACGAGGTTAGGTGACATCCTCTCTTTGATCTAACTCATTATCACACAGGAAAGAAAGAAAGGGGGAAAACACAAACAAATTAAATTGAAATAACAATAGTGACATATTTAATAATTCTGATCAATTCAAACTTAAGATGAGTGAGAGAGCGAGATTGTGTGTGTTTAGGGAGAGAAAATACATTTTCACCACACTACGATGATTTCAGCTATTTTCGGAACGTCATTTGGAGGCCGAAAGTAGCTCTTTTCTGCCCTAGGGCCGTAAAGTCAGCTGTTCGTTTATTCAATTATAGTTATTTACGTACCTTAAGCTGTAAGAGCGCTAATTACAAGCCGAGGGCGAAGTTTGAGGGCACGAGTGCGTAGCACGAGTGCGTTAAAGCCCAAGGCTGTCATGGCGCTTACAGCTTTAGGTACGTACACAACTTTACCCCCCCCCCCCTAAGTCAGCACCCCCCTCTTACAACGAGGCATATAAATAACAATGAGACATTACAACTAAATACACATTTATTATTTTATGAAATGGCAAATATTACAACAAATTACACGAATTTACTTGCTATATATGTTGAAAGTAGGCTAAGAGGACCTTTTCGTTTGTTAGACTTTTTACTCCCTTCGTTTGGCACCAATTTTGATACTTAATGTATGTTTCTTCGTATCTTAGTTTTGACTTAAGTGGTATTACATTACCTACAGCTTTATTAGCACTTTCTTCTATGTCTGAAGGTAGACTTTCTTCAGATTCACTCATTTTCATCAACTATAATAGGCCGTTATATTAAAACAATAAACTGAGGTTACGTTTGTACGAAAACAACAACTCAGTTATGGCAAAATTGATTGTTTCAAATTAAACAGCTGACGCTGACTACTAGCGCTCTTGCGACCACTTCTCGAACTAGTAGCGGGTTGTAATGAAATAACATGCATTATTACATATCATGGAGCTTCTATTACATATCATGCAGCTTGTAAACAAGAACTTTACACGCCGCTCGGGATAGGGACGTTTAACATGGGGTGGGCGGTAAAAATATGAACGTATATCTCAACACAATTTCGTTATGAAATAGGTCCATATGGCAAATGATTCAATAGGTATTGCCGACATACTAGTGGCACACACATAATTGTTATTTTCACCGTTGCCTAGCAACTGAGGTAAAACTGTACTTTCCATAGCTACCTAGTTTATAACCTCAAAGTTTCATTTTCATGTGTGCTAAATAACGATTCTTTTTTAATTTTATTATAGTGTTTATTTTATTGTGTAATGTGGTGAAAAATAGCTTTTGCTCCACGGCCGAAAGGGTTTTGCAGCTCTCGATCGTTTCAAGTTCTCGACTCCGTCTCGAACTTGAAACACGATCTCAAGCCTGCAAAACCTCATTTTAGGCCCTAGGTGCGAAATATGCTATCTATATATTAATAGGCAAGCACAAAACTTGTCGTCCTTTTTTCTCAGCTTGTGTGCATCGTAGGAGAAATTCGCGCATAGCGTTAGAAAGGTAGTGTCCTGTAAATGAGCAGAATCCCATTATAATTTACATCGGTCCTCAGGGATACGCCCCAGTGGCCCTCAAAGTTTCAATGTTAATCTTATGGAAGGTCAATCTTAAGGAAGAAGAAGAAAGATTTCTTTTGATTTTATCAGGGTGGCACAAAAAACAGCTGTTCGTATGAAAAGCTTAAAACAGCTGATTTTGATCAACAGCTGATTTTGATCAACAACTGATTTGGATCAAAAACTGAATATAATTTCAGGATAGATAAATCAAGCAATAGGTATTGCCGGGTCCACTAGTTATATTAAATTATCTCTTGTTTCTTTCTTGAATTCACTTGCATTTTATAAAGTACATGAAGTTCGCTTTCGCCATTCTAAGTTTAACAAGTCTATGTGTTTTTGTAGGTATTTTACAATCTCTTATTGTTTGTTTTGCTTTTAACCTTGTAGCACACAGTTTCAGCAAGCATTTGTTCTTATAAATCTCCAAAAATGAGCAAGTTTATATTTCAGAAATAAATAATTTGATCACGCAGCTGAACCGCTAACGTGAGTTGGGCGAATTTCCAAAATTAAGTTTATACATTTTAGGGTTTCAGCCAACTATTTGGGAAATTTATCTACTCACGAAGGCGCTGAATAGCTGCCTGCGTGTACGAAAATATTTTAGTAGAATTTGTTTGCACCTCAACCTCCAGCTCTGCCTAAAGCGCTGCTTCGTTTTGCTCCCAGAGTAAAATCTCACTTTGCGATTTTGTACCTCGACCTTGCGGCTTTGGTAGTTTGATTTGGTCCACGGCCTCTCAGCCTCGGATTGCGAACTTTTTCGCTTCGCTCGCTAAAACAACTTCAACAACAGAAAGTACCAATTTGTTTTAGAATTTCCGTTTTTGTTTCAACCAAGAAAAGTAAATTTAGGAGGTTATTCTGTACATTTTTGTTTTTTACACGACCTAAGGCCCTTCTCATTCAACCAAAATCGATCTAAAAGTAAAATACCATAAAAGTACCCCCTTCAAATCTACGAGGCAGCTTATGATACGAGGCAGACAGCAGGGATGCGAAGTTGCGAAGCTGAGTAAATAATCCGAGGCCACAAAGGGTGTTTTTCCGAACTTCATTTTGATTTTTTGAACTTTTATTTCCATATTTTTTCCTTTTAACGTTTTTAAACTCGGTAAACTTTTGCGACACTAATTAACACGACAGTTGATTTCTTTTTTTTTCATCTTTTATTTGTTATAATTATACTAATTACTAGCTGATCCGTACGGCGTTGCCCGTGGGGGTTAGTATTTTCAGTCTTTTTAACGTAATTGTATTCTTTTTAAGTGTTCAGTCAGTGAGTGGTATTTGTTTTTATATATATAGATCTTAAATAATAAAAGCACTATTGTCATAATAATAAAAGATCTGAAATTATGATTTTAGTAACTTTGATCCCCCCAAACCCCTCCTAAAATTTCGAAATTTTTCAAAAACTTTCTTAGTGAGCACCTATGGCCCTAGAGGAAGCTACATACCAAATTTCATTCCAATCCGTTAGGTAGTTTTTGAGAAATCGTGATGAGTGAGTCAGTGAGTCAGTGAGTCAGTGGGTCAGTGGGTTTTGGCTTTTATATATATAGATGAGGGGAGAGCATCGTATAACGCAAGCAAATTTCATGCCACTTATTCTCTGTTTGAAGCTATTATTTGTCAATTAATTATGGATGTTTAGTTTGATTGCTATTAATTATTCGGACATTTGTAATCGTTTATGTTTTAAAGCAGTACATAAAGTTTCGGAAAACGAATCAACTCACATTATCAAGTGACTAAATACTACAGGAACATGAACCTAGAGTTCTGGGCCAATGTTAAAGAAGTAAAACTAAAATAAGCTGGTAACCTTAAACAGTTAGTAGACCAGTCATTAGAGCAAAAAAGGCAGTCATTGTAAACAAATCAACAGCTAAGCGATTGCGCTATGATTCGAAGGATAGTTTGTAGACTAAACTGTCCCCTTCGGAAAAAATTATGTTTATCGTGATATTATTGAAACAACAAAACCGTGAATTTTTTTTAATTCTGTGGGTTTTAGCCTATATTTTGTACATTATTATATAAAATGCTATATTTTCAATGAAAAAGTGGTAGTAAATTTAAAATGAGACTTTTTTTGTGCATTTCCGACTGAGAAAAATTGGAAAAAGTCCTAATTTTGTTATTTTGAAAGATAAATCTTTGGAATTGCTGAAAATTTTACAGTTAAGGTAGATTAACCATGCACAAGAAGGGCTCTGTCTGATCTATTGATTTTTAATAATAACTGTTTAAGCAAATCTAGAGCGCTATTTTGAAAATTGCATATACGTAAATGAATTGAAAACATACACACACACCTGTTGGAAATCGGCCACATACAAACTGCCCCACTTTTTTTGGGTCATTTCTAATATACAAACTGCCCTACAAGGTCCAGGTATAAAAACAAGGTACAGGCCGGGGTGTCGGCCACATACAAACTGCCCTACTTTTCTACCTGACACAGGTACGGGATATTTCCATCCGAATTCCCTCATACTAATAAATAGTTTATATTAGATAATAACTAGTAGACCCGCTTCGTTTGCATACATTGTTTAGACATAAAAAATAATACGCGCCCTTATCTAATAGTACCCGTTGCGTGCTTACACACACTTATCTAATAGTAACCGTTGCGTTCTTACGAGCACTTATCTAATAGCAACCGTTGCGTGTATTCGTGAATTTATTTATCTGTTATTCTTATCTAATATTTAACCTAACCTAACCTTACCTAACCTTACCTAACCTAACCTAACCTAACCTAACATAAACTAACCTAACCTATTATATAAGCATGCAACGATTCCTATTCGATAAGAATAACAGATAAATAAATACACGAATATACTGGCTGTTTCAACTTGGTTCATAAATTATCTGTATTATTTTGTATGTCTAAACAATGTATGCAAACGAAGTGGGTCTACTAGTTATTATCTAATATAAACTATTTATTAGTATGAGGGAATTCGGAGGGAAATATCCCGTACCTGTGTCAGGTAGAAAAGTAGGGCAGTTTGTATGTCGCCGACACCCCGGCCTGTACCTTGTTTTTATACCTGGACCTTGTAGGGCAGTTTGTATATTAGAAATGACCCCAAAAAAGTGGGGCAGTTTGTACGTAGCCTGGAAATCACATTATGACAGACCGGTATCAGAACATCAGGTGTGTTTATCATTATTGTTGTTTTTACTTCTCAGTCTCATTTACGGCGTAGTAAATGTTTAAGGTTAGTGGGCATATTTTAGTTTTACAGTGTTTTTCTTTAACACATGCCTAGTTCTCTAGGTTTATGTTCCTGTCGATACTAACTAGTCTTGAAACTACAAAACTGTGTCAACCATAGGCTAAATTTCACGGAGACAGCGGGTTGGCTGAGTTCTTTACTCACACACAGACTTCGTTCCATATAGTGATTATTCTTATTATATAAATGTAGAACTGAATAACTTGGAAATTATACGACGAAAAGTAATTTCCACATAAACTACAGTATACAGGTTGTCCAAAACTTTGCGGGGTTATTTGACATCTAAAAGCAAGCAAATATAAAATGTGTCCTATCTTGATCTGTTTTCTGTCTCTCAATCTGTGTGCAGGCGATGATAACCACCCAGGATTTTCGCCTTAAAAAAAAAACTCAATCTGTGTGTGATTTTTACAAAATTAATATCTCAGAAACGCTTGACGATATATTCATTAAACTAGGTATTTGTATTGTTCTAAATATGGTAAATTTTACTTAAAACTGTTGTTTTCCTGCAACATTCCGCTTTAAAATGGTGGCAGTTGAAAGTTTTCAATGTTAAATGTCAATAAAACTATAAATTTAACAAAAAACATAGAGTTACCTAATTTGTAGACTATTTTAGCCTTTGTCAGGTCGCGTAAAAACTATTACTAATTTGGTCGCGCACGGTCTAAAAGACCGGGCCAAGGGAATAAGCAATAAAAGTAATTATACAAACTTAGTTGAACAAGTTTATTTTACAGAAAGTTAGTCTTAACTTAATTGGCTATGAATGGTTATGTTATATTACATTTTTCTAGTTATGAAATTCAATTTAAAAAATCTTTAAACAAAAAACTATCTAAGGTAAAATTATATTAGACTTTTATATTTTTTGAAACTAGATTGTTGTAGCCTACATTGAATTTGATTGTCTCTTTGTTTATTCACTCATTTCCTGGTCTGCTTCTCTATCAACTACAGCACACTGGTTGCAGTAGCTTGTCATGTGCTCTTTATAAACGTATCTATTGCACTATGCACAGGTGACTTTCGTCTTTCGATTTGCACGCCAGGTACAGTAACAACACCTAAAAACACACGCCTTGCTATATTTATCATAAGTTTGGTATTCTACATAAAAAATTTTAAACTATAATTGGCGGGCAATTCAATATAATAAAACATTTTATAGTATCGTGGTTTTCAGCAAACAATTATAGAACAAAGATCGATTAAAATAAATGCTGACATTTACGAAATTTTAGATTTGGTTACATGTGTACCACATTTATCATGACTTACCTTCCTGTGGCACCTGGAGCTCGGAGACGTCTGTCCTCTTGGATTCCCGCCAGTTTCTTGATGTTCTGTTTCAACTGTTTCGGCAAATTTTCCATTTTCGATCTTTGAAGCAGAAAAGGCATGCAGAGGTCTTTTGCAAGTCTTTTAAGAAATTGTTTTCTCAGTTCATCATCATTAGTATTAGCCACATGTATAATATAGGAATTAACTCCAGCAATATTTAGACGTGCGAAGAACAGAGCCATAGACCACCTGTGTGTTTTCCTTCAGGAATGAGAAGACTTCAAGGCCCCTGACAAATACAACAATCCGAAAAACGCCTTTATCTCAACATTAGTAGTACTATCCTTGCCATCCCTTTCTCTGGCATAGTTTGGTCTGAGATCCGCTATTTGAATATTAGTAAATCTAACAATATCATCGGTAAAAAATAAACTGAAACAGTCTCGTGGTTCAGTAGCATTTCTAGCAACACTCCGAGGCCCAGGCAAATGTATTCTGAGAATATTGTGAGGAGCATGTCTTACGACTTGAGGTGGATTGCATAAATACCCTTTGGTGGCTTGGTCTCTTCCTAGAATGTAATTTGTGTTTCTGGTAACATCATATATAGGGACAGTCACAGGTGGTTCTTCCTCATCGGCCGACAACTCCGTGTCAGTATTGTGGTCGCTTTCCTCTTGGGAATCATCACTTCCGTCATCACTTTCACGATCAGAAATATTCAGTTCTGTCTCGGTTTCAAGTAGTAACCTTCTAATATGCTCTTCTTCTTCACGATTCATTGTAGAAAAACAATACTGAATTAACTATGTACAATTTTAACAAGAGGAACAAGTCGCACAAGGTTAAACAGACCGTGTTTTTGACACTCACAAAGAGTCGTGCACGGGAATATCGACCGGGCACCAGACAATACGCACAGAACTAGTTGAATACTGCGGCTAGACTGACGATCGATATGGCAGCTTGTAAAACCATTCCAAGAATATATCGTTTTCAATAATTGAGTCATAAATAACGGACGAAACTCAAATTTAGTGGGCCAATATTCATACCCAGTTCCATGATTACATCTTAAACGGTTTCTGAGATATTAATATATTTGTACAAATTAAATACAGACTGACAGACAGAAAACGGTTCGAGATTTGACACCTGTTACATTATTATATTATTTCTTTATTTTTAGCTGACAAATAATCCCGTAAAGTTTGGAGCAGTCGAAGCTGGAGCATTGGATATTAATAAGCCAAGGTCAGTACAATATCACTAAATAAAATGTTAATTCCAAAGTCTTTACCGTGAGTTCAACTTGAATTGTTTTAGTTACGAAAATGTATTTTATCCGCTCAAAACATTTCCAACTATCAGAAACCAATAGACAGTACACGATTAATCTCCACCGCAACAGTACTAATTACACCATATTTTTATGTTTACAGCGTTTTGTTAACGGCAAACATAAAAACTCCGAGTTAGAACACTGATTAAACGCAAAACGGCCCAGTTTTTGCCATAAACGTCCGACGTAATCTTTACAAATAGTCGGCCGTATAAAATTCGTGCATTACAAACTCGAAAGATATATCTCCACTTATCCTCTCATTGTTAGGATTAAAACTCATCCTGCGGGGGTTGTTCGGCCCTCGTGATTAACTAGAACAAATTAATAGAGAAGGCTTCGACTTTATATCATTTGCATTTCCCCCTGGGGTGACTCACTCACCCCCGGGTAACAGCTGGTCGCCTCGCGTCATATTCTACTTTTTTATATACGTTCGCGTTTCGATCGCGGGATTCCTATAATCTAAGCTCAGCCCGTTTTAATCGGGGAATATGTATAATTGAAATTGCTTTTTTTGTTTGAAGCCAGGGATGCGCGTTTCCAATTTGATTTAGTGATTTAAGTGTGTGTGGAGAAATTTTCTGTTTTAATGTATTGTATGACCAGATGTTAGGTTGTACGTAGACATAAGTCTGGTTATTTATTAGAAATGAAAAGTACACGAGTCACAACTTATGTATGTTCATGTTAGAGTTTAATACATAAATAATGAATTAACATATAAACACATAAAACAAGGATACATTTGGTATTCAAAATATCATTCTGAGCTACATCCAACCAAAATTGGCGAATTGCAAACATATTCACCACTCTCGTTCTTCATTATAATCCATAGATTAATTTTATTCTATAGATGAGCACGTCCTCTTTCTACTCAATTCCACCAATGACCTCATATCAATAAGACGAACAGTTTAAATGGACAGGATTCAGACCAGGAAAGTTGATATAAAAGTGGGTTTGCGAAATCAGTCGCTAGGAAACCACCATAAGTATCCAAAAATCCAAGCTCAATTCTAAAACACAATATCGTCACTTAAGATGCAAAACCTCATAACCAAAAATTTTGCCAAAATTGAGTTATTTGCATAACTAGATTTGTACAGTCATTCTATACCTTCATATTTAATTGTATGTCAATCTGATAATTATTTCCTGATTTATACGTGTTTTTGTATAGACTCAACAAATCTTAAATTCTATGTCAGGCACCTAAACCTCTCACGGATACAAATTATACAGATTCAAACCAAGAAAACTTCCTATAACCATGCCTAGATGGTGCTGATGAAGGTACATTTACTTATTTACTCGTAGAGATAGTAAAGTAACTAAAGTGTTGTTTATTTATCAGTTGTTTTTAAGGCAAGCCTTAGCGGAGTGGGTAGGGCGGGATCTTTCTGATCAGAAGATACCGGTTCGAATCTCGGCTAGAGACCAGGTAGCTTTTCATATCTGGTTTGAGGGTAGGAGGGCGGAAGTAAATCAAACAGTGGTTGGCTCGCTTCCAAGCTGACGGGATATGACTGGTTACCTGGTCTCCGGCTTGGGATGTTTTGCATAATTTTTTTACTATAGTATTTATTTATGTATTTATATATTTTATAAAAAAACAACAGACGTCCATGCATAAACAAATGGACGTATACAAAAAACAATGGACAGTTTTTGATCGATTGCAACCCTTTATGTTATAAATATATTATTGAATAAATATTTAAAAAATAAATTATAACAAGAACAAAATTATTAAACTGCAAAGTTTTTGTTTGTTCCTCGCAATAAAGGTAGGCTATTTGAGGGATACAAGGTTTTGCATCTTAAGTGACGATATACTTTCGTAGTCAATCCCAGAGTATTCCATAGATTCACCATCTCGTTTCCACTCAAAATTTTATTCCAAATTTAGTCATTAAAAGTTTCAATAAAGTCATTTTTAGTTTCAGATAAGCAGCCATTGTTATAAAACAGATGCTTTCTTCTACCGAGACTATGGTCTCGCCAATTTGCCACTCCAGTCAGTCGCTAGGAGCTCTCAGAGCGCGTTATTGCCGGCCGAGTGTTGAACAAGGACGGAAAGAGGAGGAGAGACAGAGAGGTCCGACTGGCATGTGACCGTGACCGTCGAATCCTAGCGGCCGATGGCGCAAACACACTTTTATACCTGCCTCCCTGGTCTGATTTGTTAACATTGGCACTTTTCGTCTTATTTGCTTCCACAACCAGTAGCCCTTCCTTTAATTTGTATTACCTACTAAATCTATCAGTCTTCCACAATCAGATCAGCTCTTTTCGATAAAACCGTGCTCCCAACTCTCGATGTAATAACCGTCAAATCAACAGTTGAGTGTTAAGGATGTGCAGTACCAAAATAAAACAGTTCTATGCACTAGCATACAGTCCTCTTCAATATAACTTTCATTTCATCGAATTTTTTAGGTAACCTTTTGTAATCTGCAGGAAATCGTTTACGAACATCTAAATTATATTTCGTAGGTAACACAAATTGTAAGTTATACATTTTTATTAAAGATGTTAATTTGCTTATAAACAAAACGATAAACATGCTATTCAGTCGAGTCAATTGATAGCAGTAAAACATCGGTGCGAATTTTGTTAGCTACTACATTGGAACTCTCTGCAAATTTAGATGCCGTAAAAGTGTATACAAGCGATATTCTAGTCTCGCTTTACAATGTAATATCATAGGCTAGCCTTCTCAAGGTTAGCTGTGATCACTTGATTCGATGGTTTTACTCGAATGGTATTGCAAACCATTAACTATGGAGGAACAGTGTTCTTCGTACTTGAGATGTATTTCCGATGAAGATTTTTTGTTGTTTTGTATTCAAGAGGTAGAAGTAAAGAATATAGATGTAAAATATACACGCAGCTTCTAAATAGAAGATATGCTATATATGTTATTCCATTTTAACTGTATTGGGTTTATTTGGAGATGTTAGTGCTCCTTAGTTTGACACTTAGTTCTCTGCTCTATAAAGAATACAATCTATTTTACCCATACAATACATCTGTTTTTTTGGTTTTGAGGAAATAAATATTACAGAAAGAGAATAGTAAAAGAGTATGGAGAAGACAAGGAAAGGAACTCACCGACGAAATGAGAGGTATAAAATATCATAAGTCATTAAGAGGGGAAATTATTTGTGAGAAAGAAGAAAAAACACTAGAAATAAACTACATAAAAATCTGAGTGGATCATAAAAATTTTAATAAAGTAGGAGAGAATTAAGGAGTATATGTAAATACAAAAAGAGACTGGGAAATAGACAAAATCACACGCAGGTGAGTTAAAGATAGGAGAAAGGGAGGGAGATATATGCGAGGATATTATAGGAATAAATAGAAAAAATGTTGCAGGAAAAATAGTAAAATTGAGACTAGAAATGAAACATACATAAAATAAAATACATGGGTATGGTTAAGAACAAAAGAGTGTACGAAAAATATATTAAAGAATTGGCGACATGAAAGAAGTAACGATATTGGGAAGGAAAGAAAGAAGGAGTAGGTAGTTCCAGAAATAAAAGACCAATTTATTTATACCACAATTTATTAAATACCACATTATTCTATAGCTATCTAACCATACAAAATCTGAAAACTTCTCAACACATAAATAACAACTCGTTTTCTCTGATTTTATTCTCTTTTAAAACCCTTAACAAATTGGTGCAGACATTTTAATTTCCTGTCCCACGGAAACACAACTGCTGACTAGGAACAAATTAATGAACCGACGCCATTAATAAAAGGCAAGATGGCGGACCAAGAGCGGGAGAACATTAGTAGCACATGCGTCTGGATGACAAAGTGCTCCGAACTACTTTAATAACGTCAGAGTGAGGAACATTCATAATACAAAATAGACCCAAAGATTTACACCGCAGAGTTTTGGGGGACTTGTTATATTGTACCGTCATGATTGCGTAGTTTTATTGTTAAGCTGATGTTGCGTTTAATCAATACTAGAGTTGAAGAGAAAAGTTTTACGTTCTAGTTTTCTTCTTTTTTTTTATTTACTCAAGGAATGAAACAACTGCTCCAATTAAATATAAAACATATTAATCTAACTTCTTAAGCTAATTGTAAAATAGTTTTAGAAAATAGTGTCCCACTTTCAATAGTTTTTTTCAGGAGGAATTTGCCACAGTTTGCAGATGTTTTGCTCTAATCAAAATACGAAAATTATCATATAAATATTGGACTAAAAGTGTTTAATAACTAAAAAGGGCGATCGAGTTAAAGACAAAAGCAAAAAAAGTAGGTCGCAATTTTGAAATAAATAACTACTGGTAACATTTGTGTCGTTAATGAAATTTAGGAAATTTATTGTTTCATTTTTACAACAGAATTCTAACAAATTTTGGTTGTAGGCTGATGTTCTGTACTGCATTAAGAAACTGTCTTTTTAACCTCAAAATAAAATGTATTATGGTACATAATTACAAGATAGTTTATACCATGTTATTCAAAACATGCAAGAAGGTAAAAGACAAAATGTCTATTGAAGAAATAACAGATGATACGTTTTATACAGGATTTCACGTAAGTAAAGTACCAATCTTCGGGAAATGGTTCTTTGGGTCAAAATAAAGAGAAAATCAAGAATAAAATTTTTTCCTAAAACGATTCGTATTTCAGATATCCGCCATTTTGTTTCTTTTAGAAAATAATGAATATCTAGAGAACGGTTTGACCGATTTAGCTCAAACTTGACATGAAGTTTAACACAATTACGATCTATTTTAGTTAAAATAAGCGATTATATCAGAATATGCGTTTTAAAATGGCGGCTGTTTGAAAATGCCCAACATAAATTACCCAAAAACCGTAGGCCTACATTTTAACGAAAAATGTCAAAACAACTTTTTTTGTAGCCCTTTTAATTCCATACCTAATAATGTAACTATCAAAATAATCGGATGAAGGATAGTTAAGTTTAAGATAACAGCATGCGTAGGCTATCCACAATATCGCTGTGTTTACTTTGTTGGTATAGGATGCCGGGTTGAACAAACCAATATTACACATAACTTAACTGTTATCCTTCATACGATTGTTTTGGCAGTTACACCATCCGATATTGACTCAAAAGGGATATAAAAAAGATGTTTTAAAATTGTTCTTGAAATGTACGGTTTTTGGGTAATTTAGGTTCGAAATATTCAACTATTTTGAAACGCGTTGTTGGAGATAATCGCTTATTTTAATTAAAATAGATCGTTATTATGTTAAACACCATGTCAAGTTTGAACTGAATCGTTAAAACCGTATCCTAGATATGAATAGCGGCCATTTTGAAACGCATGATTCGCACTCATCTGGTCAAAAAGTTCTCTAGATACGTATTATTTTGTCAAAAAAATGGCGGATAACTGAAACAAACCATTTTTGGAAAAAATGTAATTCTTGGTTTCCTCTTTATTTTGACAAATAAAACCATTTCTCGAAATTTGGCACATTACTTACGCGATAACCTGTAAATAAAATTACGAAACTTAAAAGAAAACAATCATTATATTAATTGTCTGCCTGTAGGCAGTAGATCTTTACGGAACAGATAAGGCTATAAAATGAAACTCAGGAAGATTATAAAGCGAGTAAAATATCCATCTAATATATTTAAAAAATCCTGTCATTCACGCAAGAACTCCGGCCTTGGTGCGCGTGCGTCAGGATCCAGTTCATTGCTACCCCCACCACCCCAAATCGGTCCAAGTGGTTCCGGCTAATCAAAACCTCTATTTGGTTTTTGTGTTAATTTCAGATTATATTTTTATTTAGAATTTACAGTTTTTATGTTCTTTTTTCTTTTTCTTTACAATGCAATATTTGAAATAATTAATACATTTTTATATTTATTATTGTGTTTTAGTGTAAATAATAATAAATTGTTTGTAATAATGGAAGTAGAAATAATTATTGTGTATAAGTTAAGTTATGGAAGCGAGGACCTGACGGTTCTGAATAAATACTCTTAAATAAAATCTACCTCTCTCTTCTTCAAAACTCTCTTCCGTCTCTAATACACTCTATTTCTTTTTTGTAAAGGGTTGAATGGAAGAAAAACATTATCTTCGTAGAACTCGACTAAAACATAAAAGATCCGTTTAGAATCTTGTTTTTTGTTTTGTTTTCTTGTTTTTGACTATAAAAAATTCTTATTGACAACTATAACTCGTACGTGATTTTTGTATAGTTACTGGTTTTCAAAATATTCAGCATCAAGCACTTTATACGGCGCCTTTTGGAATTGGATTGTTGCAAAACAATATGTTTTTGTGTCATTTTGGTTTGCAACTAAAAACATATTTATAGAAAATATCTATAAGTGAAACAACTAAATGTTAAAAAAGTTTTGTATTTCATGGGTAGTGATACTCGGAGAGGGGCAACGAGGGCGTTCACCCCTAAAACAAACAATTAATCGAATGTTAAATTATGAATAAAAAAAGATAAACATCGTTAAATATTTACTATATAATTAATATAAATCGTATTGGTTGGGTCGTTAACACTGTGGTTTCAGTAAGCTTGGAATGTCAGTGGTAAGTATTTATGGAAATAGTGTTTGAATTGGAAATCCTTGTATCGTTAATTCATCTAAATTTTATCAAACGTTTTTTATTATTCACATTAAAGGTCGAAGGTTATCATTGACTAGTGCAGCGCAGTGCATTAGTTGACACGCTAGCTTTGGTTTTTACGACTCTCAGGAGTTTTATATTTTGTAGATTTACGAAGAGGGACAGAAATAGTTTGACCACGCAGCTGAACCGCTGACGTGAGTTGAGCGAATTTCCGAAATTAAATTTATATGTTTTAGGGTTTCGACCAACTGTTTGGCAAATTGGTCTACTCACGAAGACGTTGAATAGCTGCCTGCGTGTACGAAATATATAAGAATAATTTGTTTGCACCTCAGCCACTAAGCTCAGCTCACGCGCTGCTTCGTTCCGCTCGCAGTGGACGAACTTGTTGCGTGAGTTTGAGTCATGGCCGTCGGCTTGGTAACAGAAGCTGCCTCGTCAATTTTGTGGAAACAGACGAGCTATGAAGTTGTGTAGAAATAAACGGTATCAGTTAACTGACACAAACTTTCTCCCAAATTACTGTAGTCAAAATAATATTGTTTTTAATCATTTTATTTACTACTTTTTAGAACAAAACAAAAAAATAATATTCTACCAACGTCAATCGCATAAAAAAATTATTGTCCCAGGCGGGATTCGATCGCGCGACCTTTGCATTACTGGCCGTGCTCGCTACCGTGGTGCTACCCCGTGCGGCCGCCGCCGCGATGCTAGATTGACAACACAAACTTGTTTATTTTTAAACATTTCTCCATAATTATAAAACGCCGAAGTTTTGATAAAAGCGGGTGGTGTCATTTTGTTTGGCATCTTAAGCACTATAAATAATGAATATTTGATCAAAATCGTTAGAGCCGTTTTTGAAAAATTTGCATTTTTGTCGTTTTTTATGGGTTTTAGGGGTAAATTACCCTTAAAAATTAAAAATTCCAAAAAATTAAAAAAAACGCCTGGAGATATTAGGGTTTAGTACCAACATACCAAATTTTATGAAAATCGGACCAATAGTGTCCTCTCTGGTCGTGTATACATACAGACAGACTGACAGACAGACACCACTCTAAAAACACTTTTTTGGGTTCAGGGAGCACCAAAACAAAAAATTCCACTAAAAATATTTTTGGGTTCAGGGAGCACCAACACAGATAATTGCACTAAACAATTTTTTGGGGTTCAGGGAGCACCAAAACAGATTGTTCAACTGAAAATTCAAATTCGAACATTTTTACGAAAACAATACTTTCTCCATATACTACGTATAGGGCGGAGAAAGTAAAAAACTAAATGTGCAGAATAATCTCCTACAGCCTGATCGCTTTTTTAGATAAAATCCTAAAAAAGAAAAAAAAATATTCTAGAACGAAAAATCGTACTTTAAAAAGTGCTTATGGTTGATGGATTTTTTTTGGCTAGCGAACTCATCCGAACTACTTAAAAACAACCAACGTGTGCACCAAATTTGGACCAATCCGAGGTAAAATACGGCCGTTATATTGCGAACACACACAAACATATATAAATATTTTTATGGCAGGCCACAACGTGCCGGTACTAAAGTCCGTTCACAATTTATTTGATAGCATGGGCAGGCATTGTCCATGCTATTGCAACGGAGATCTTAGGCTACTAGCCCGCATGAAAACATTAACCATATAAAACTCATTTAAACTTATTAGAAATATTTTCCCCTTGATATTGTTTTTTATTGGTATTTATATTTTCAAGAATAATTTGTAGTAATGTGGAATATTAATACAAACGTCGTCATAAATAAAATATACCAATCTCTTCTTCAACACTCTCTTCCGTCTCTCATACACTCTCCTTTTTTTTACTTTCTCCACCCTATACGTAGTATATGGAGAAAGTATTGTTTTCGTAAAAATGTTCGAATTTGAATTTTCAGTTGAATTATCTGTTTTGGTGCTCCCAGAACCCCAAAAAATTGTTTAGTGCAATTATCTGTGTTGGTGCTCCCTGAACCCAAAAATATTTTTAGTGGAATTTTTTGTTTTGGTGCTCCCTGAACCCAAAAAAGTGTTTTTAGAGTGGTGTCTGTCTGTCAGTCTGTCAGTATGTATACACGACCAGAGAGGACACTATTGGTCCGATTTTCATGAAATTTGGTATGTAGGTACTAAACCCTAATATCTCCAGGCGTTTTTTTCATTTTTTGGAATTTTTAATTTTTAAGGGTAATTTACCCCTAAAAACCCATAAAAAACGACAAAAATGCAAATTTCTCAAAAACGGCTCTAACGATTTTGATCAAATTTTCAGTATTTATAGTGCTTAAGATGCCAAACAAAATGACACCACCCGCTCTTATCAAAACTTCGGCGTTTTATAATTTTGGGGATATGTTTAAAAGTAAACAAGTTTTTGTTGTCAATCTAGCATCGCGGCGGCGGCTGAAGGGGTATCACCACGGTAGCGACCACGGCCAGTAATTCAAAGGTCGCGCGATCGAATCCCGCCTGGGACAATAATTTTTTTATACGATTGACGTAGGTAGAATATTATTTTTTTGTTTTGTTCTAAAAATTAGTAAATAAAATGATTAAAAACAATATTATTTTGGCTACAATAAGTTGGGAGAAAGTTTGTGTCAGTTAACTGATACCGTTTATTTTTTAATGGGCTAAATAGAAGAGAAAAATTCATAGTCCCAAAATGAAGGCATTCATTCTTCTCTAAGTCTTAACACGTCCACTGCCAATGACGCACATGTGTTCTTTGACACTGAACACTATGAGAAGCGGCCGACGCACAGTACATTGCACGCCATTCCCCTTATTGGGAGTATTTGCAATACACAATACATTGCGTGCTTCGCGCGCTAACTCCCGTATTGGGAGTGTTTTTAATACACAGAGCATTGTACTTCGCAAGCCAAAACACATTTTAGGAGTATCTTCAATACAGAATGCATTGCGTGCTTAGCACGCTAACTCCCATATTGGGAGTATTTTTAATACACAGAGCATTGTACTTCACACGCTAACCCGCATATTGGGAGTATTTTCAATATACAATGCACTATGTGCTTCGCACGCCAACCCCCGTTTTGGGAGTATTTTCAATTCACAATGCACTGCGTGCTTCTCACGACAACCCGCATATTGGGAGGATTTTCAATACACAGAGCATTGCGTGCTTCGAATGCCAATTTTAAGCCTATGTGCGTCCGCTTTAAATAATATTAGTGATTATTACGTAGAAACGTTCAAAAATAAAAGTATAGTCATTTCTACTCATTTAGACTATAAATATAAATAAACGGTATCAGTTAACTGACACAAACTTTCTCCCAACTTACTGTAGTCAAAATAATATTGTTTTTAATCATTTTATTTACTACTTTTTAGAACAAAACAAAAAAATAATATTCTACCTACGTCAATCGTATAAAAAAGTTATTGTCCCAGGCGGGATTCGATCGCGCGACCTTTGAATTACTGGCCGTCTTCTCTACCGTTGTGCTATCCCTTGCGGCCGTTGCCGTGATGCTAGATTGACAACATAAACTTGTTTATTTTTTAACATTTCCCCATAATTATGAAACGCCGAAGTTTTGATAAAAGCGGATGGTGTCATTTTGTTTGGCATCTTAAGCACTATAAATACTGAAAATTTGATCAAAATTGTTAGAGCCGTTTTTGAGAAATTTGCATTTTTGTCGTTTTTTATTGGTTTTTAGGGGTAAATTACCCTTAAAAATTAAAAATTCCAAAAAATTAAAAAAAACGCCTGGAGATATTAGGGTTTAGTACCTACATACCAAATTTCATGAAAATCGGACCAATAGTGTCCCCTCTGGTCGTGTATACATACTGACACACTGACAGACAGACACCACGTTAAAAACACTTTTTTGGGTTCAGGGAGCACCAAAACAAAAAATTCCACTAAAAATATTTTTGGGTTCAATGAGCACCAACACAGATAATTGCACTAAACAATTTTTTGGGATTCTGGGAGCACCAAAACAGATAATTCAACTGAAAATTCAAATTCGAACGTTTTTACGAAAACAATATTTTCTCCATATACTACGTATAGGGTGGAGAAAGTAAAAATAAAAGGTCATCTCCTAGCATAGAAAATACGAAATTTGCATAGCAGTGAACGTGTTAGTCATTCATCTCTTTTACTCCCATTTTGTTGTTTATTCTCCTCCATCGCACAGCTCTCTTTCTTCTCCGCCTATTCTGCTTCATCTCTTCTTTTATCGTTAATTTCCAGCATTTCTCCCTCATTGTGTGCATTTGATTTTTATTAAGGTGGACATTATTATATTCTGATTTTATATTCATAAATTGTTAAGGATTTACTAAAAAAAGAAAGTTTGCAGAGTCTAATTGTTGTGCTGCAAAAGTTTTTATTATAAACGTTACATTTAAAAAGCCAATGTAATGTTAATAGTATGCAGAAATACAATAGCAACATTAAAATAATTAAAACAATTTCATTACAAATACAGAAATGAACTATTAAAAAATACATTTAAATAAATGTACAGATCCAATTTTATTTAAAGCTAAAATGCATAAGTTTGGTAGTATTTATTGTAATTAATGCAATACTAATTAGGAAATAAAATATCCTATTAACTTTCATAGTGATGTATTTGATTTATAAACTATTACGTTAATGCAGTAATGATTTATATGGTTTGTCCTTACTGTACCGGTAGTTGAAGGGGTACAGTTTGTATACTTCATTTTTACAGTTTTTATTAAATTTATTTTTTTATTTTAATGATTAACAGCGTCTCAAATTAATGTTTACAGAAATATTTAAGCACTTATTTTAATTATCATATTTGAAGGGCTGAGAAACCAAAGGGTACAAGTGACATATTTTTAATAATGGAGTTAATTGCCGAAACTGGTTCCTCAACACTTTAAAATGTATGTGGCCGAGGAATATAACTGTAAGTATATCATGTGCTGAGATCTAGTGGCGGGAAAGAACTACTTCGTAGAAGAGCTGTTTTGCTTAGAAGCCAAGAGTTACATGTGATGCAAGTCGCTTTACTTTACATAGGTAATTTACTTGTGACCCATGTTTTATTACATAACTTTTAATTTCAGTAAGCAGCCAAGGGGTACAAGTGACAACTTTTATCAAATATTTTCTGATAACAAAGGATAAGAGGATAAAAATCATATTAATCTTTGTTATTATGTTAGTCTAGAACCTAGCAATTAAAAATATACTAGTTTTAGTGATCATGGTTTTACCTGGCTTTGATTATAACATTTTAACTTATAACTGAGTTTTCTCAAAACTAACTTCAATACACTTATGCCCCTTGGCTTTTCAGCCCTTCATTTTAAATTGGTTGCGTATTGTTTGTTAACAGTAGAGGAGAGTAGTCAGAGAAACGAGCAGCGTATTTAAGCAAGTTAGCACGTCGTCTAGATCGCTATATTACCAACACAAAACATTGTTCAGGTTACAGCCTAGAATTTCTGATTTTCTATATATTTGTTTGTTTATTAGTAAATGTTATTAGTAGTGCACGGCTAGAGGTTAAACTTCGAGGGGTAATGGTAAAAATAACCGAGTTTACCCCAACAAGCGTTTTATAAATTGAGGATGTTTAAAAATTGTAAACCTGAATTACCCAAAAGCCGTACATTTTAACGAAAAATGTCAATACACCTTTTTGGCAGCCCTTTTAATTCAATATCGGAAAGTGTAACTATTTTTGGGTTCAGGGAGCACCAACACAGATAATTGCACTAAACAATTTTTTGGGGTTCTGGGAGTACCAAAACAGATAATTCAACTGAAAATTCAAATTCGAACATTTTTACGAAAACGATACTTTCTCCATATACTACGTATAGGGTGGAGAAAGTAAAAATCAATCGGAAGAAGGATAATAGTTAAGTTATGTCTAATAATTGGTTTGTTCAACGTCGTATACACACACAATGAACACAACAAAACGGGTTGACCAAACCAATTATTAGACATAACGTAACTATATCTTCCATCCGATTGTTTTGACAGTTACACCATTCGATTGAGAATTAAAAGGGTTACAAAAATTTATGTTTACATTTTTTGTTAAAATGTACGGTTTTTGTTTAAATTTAGGTTTTACATTTTTTTAAAGACTTCATTTTGAACCACACTATTAGATATAATCGTTGATTTTCTTAACATATGTAATTCTTAGATTGAACTTCATGCCGCGTTTGAACCTAATCGGTCAAACCGTTCTCTAGATATGAATTATTTTGTAAGAGAAACAAAATTGCGGATATAAAAAAATGAAGATGTTTTTTTAATTATCCTTGATTTTCTATTTATGTTGACCCATAGAACCACTTCACAAAGTTTGGCACTTTATTTACGCGACACCTTGTATAAGAATGAAAAAAACATTTGCATTTAGATTGCTCGGGTGTAAGGGGTGAAATGGGAAAACTACCCTTAAAAATAATAATAATTCGTTCACTTGATATAAGGCTAGAGACTTTAAACTTTGCACATCCTATGATTCATTCAGATTTTGTAAATGAAAAGACAGTTCAAATTAACTTAGTCGTATCTAAGGGATAAAATACTTTTCATATATATAGTTTTATTTAAAATGTACTCACAGATGTGAAATAGACCTCAAAACCTGTAATTTGTAATTTTTAAGTTCGTTCGGGAGCCATGAGTAACAAACTGGTATAAACTGGATACTTATTGGAGCGTAACTGATCATTTATGTAGGCCTTAAGTGTCTGCTGTAGTGGCGACCATTTTTCATTTTTATCCCGTAAGATCAATGTGAAATTTAAAAAAATTATTTCGTTTATTTTTCTATCATAAAATTGTTTGCAAGGTCTCATTTTAACCACAGTCACAATTCGCATCCGATTTGCGTTTTGTATTTTTTTAAAATCCCTTTATTTTGTCACGCAATTGACATTCTTTAAGTAAGTACCAAGTTTAAAGTTTTTTCTTTACACAATAAAAATATTATAATGAAAAATGAATCGCAAGCCGGATTCGCAATTTTTATATTCAGTTTTTTTTTTCAACACTTAACTTCAAAAGATGGATTTATAAAATGGTTTGAAGTAAGGCAATGCCAAAGAGCTCAGCTGCAATAAATAGCACTGTTTAGATACGGCTATAGAGAGAAGCGCTGGCGTCGCGGTAGCATTCTCATCAAGGGTCGGCTCTAGCTGTCGGCCATGTTGGCTGACACTCCATAAGACCAATGTTAAATTAAAATCCAAATTTTTCCTCTATTTTTGATCGGAAAATTATAAACGATATGTCATTTTAAAGCTATGGTCAATATGCATGCAAATGGCTTTTTAAAAACAAAGAAAAATATTTGGTTTAGTATTTATTAACAATTTAAAACATTGATTTTTAATATTTTTTTATGTTGCCACTATTAATTATAGCGAAAAACTACCAAGCCATTTGCCTGAAGAATGTCGTCCCCAAGAGTTTGGTATTTTTTTTAAAACGCTATTTGAACAAAGCAATGTCCGTGTAACCTACCGCCGCTATAGGGTGATTTCAAATATTTTTTACGTTGTAACTATTAATTATAGCGAAAAACTACCAAGCCATTTGCCTAAAGAATTTCTTCCCCAAGAGTTTAGTATTTTTTTTTAAACGCTATTTGAATAATTGCGGGTTTTAAATGGATTTAGGATGAGCAATGTCCGCGTAACCTACCGCCGCTATAGGGAGTCGCAGGTTGCTTTCTGTTTTACTAGAGCCGACCCTTAAAGACACATAGATCAATTTGAACGAAACTCACCAAGCGTTTTTGGGCCAGGGAACTAGGATCTGAAATCTTTGTAAATTTCAGTTACGTGTAATGGCACAATATTTACCCAATACAGTACTCCTTTCATTTATAAGCACATCTGCGTGTGAAGCCGTAAGTACTAATTGGTTAGAGATATATTTAAGCTTATATTTTCATCTTTTCAATGTCAACATTACTTGACCCTATAAAGTTCTTTCCTGTTGATTATTTTCAACTGTTTAAAGCACCGCCTAATTAATTCTTCCTTTCTGCCGGTGATTACAGTTTATACCTACAAATCAAAAACTAGTTGGGAAACTTCAGGATCTTTGCGCGGATCTCTTATACCGACATAAAAATTACGAAAGTTTAAAATGCAAATAAACAACCCAGAAATGAAGAGAGAACATAATCAAGAGCATCATTAGATACAGAAGAGGGGACGGGGGGAGGGTGAAGTGGGATGATTGCGAAATAGTTTTAGCGAGTTGCTAATGATCCAACTTTCTGCATTTACAGAGCTTCGAGTTAAAAAAACAAACGTTTATATGAAGAATAAATATCAGAGAAGTATGAGTTTATTTTGTGTTCTTGTTTAAAGTAAAATTAGATCAAACGTAATTACCTCTTGGAAACTAACCTAGATAGACTTCGTTTGCAGAGATTATTAACAAGTTCGACTAATTGTCTGAACGTAAAATAGATTTAGAGAAACGGTTATTGTAATACATTTCATTCTTCCACGGTAAACTTTAGATGAAGTATATGCTAAGCTCATTTCAAAACTTACTTGAACGAAAAATACAAAACTGCAGCAGTACAATACTGTTAAACAATAAGTGATTATTGGCTAACAATATAGTCAAATCATTTTCTTAACTTTCCAACCACTTCCTCGATCTATTCTTATAGGACTAATGACGGGTGGGGAGTAGCGTCTTCCACCTCAAAACGTTTCTAGGATAATAATTGTGATTGTTTTTTACATTTTTACTGAAACAAGAACTTAAATACTCAAAATGGAGGTGAATATATTCATTTCTTAGTTGAAAAAGAACGTAATTTTATAAATATTTTTATAGCTGCACACCTACCATCCATCAGTTGTGAATAAATGTACTTGAAAATCCTTTACAAATTTTGAATGAACTTACTCAATTCGAAGAAAAACTAAGTAACTTTGTAAACTGTGAAGTACCTTGAAAATTCAATTTGACAAACTACTAGTTAACTTAAAAACTCAACTTGGTAAACTATGAAATAACTTTTGAAAAATCAATTTGACAAACTACTAGCTAACTTA